>VXBA01005753.1:706384-725469 GCA_013399895.1 Serilophus lunatus | reverse complement strand
CCCCCCACCACTCACCGCTCCGCACTGCGCACGCTCGGCCCGGCCCCGTCCGCCCCGCCCTCCGGCCCCGCCCCGCCCAATCAGCACCGCCCTGGTCCTGGCTGCCGCTCTAGGCCCCGCCCCTCAGCAACTTCTCGTCCAATCAGCGTCGCCCGAGGCCCTTGGCCCCGCCCACGGCCCGTGAGGGGCGGTGGTGCCGCCATGACCCGGGATGGGCCGGGATGGAGCGGGATGGGCTGTGCGGGCAGCGGGCACCGGCCCCCAGCGCCTTGGGATGCACATCAGGAGGGGTTTCTCCATGGAAGGGGTGGTCAGGCCTTGGCAGGGGCTGCCCAGGGAGGTTTGGAGTGCCCATCCTTGGAGGTGTCCAAGGCAGGACTGGCCGTGGCACTCAGTGCTCTGGGCTGGGGGATGAGGGGGGGGATGGGGCACAGCTTGGACTGGATGGTCCTGGAGGGCATTTCCAACCTCAGTGATTCTGTGTTAGGGAAAAAGTTTGAAATAAGCAGCTGCTGCCGGTCGGGGTGGCCGGACACTGCAGCGGGGGTGGGATCGGGGCCACGGGCAGCCCTGAGAGCCCGGCACGGGGCGGGGGGGGTCCGGCCCCGGGGGCTACCACCGCCTCTGTTCCTGCTGGGGGAGAAAGGGGTGGGATCGTGGAGACGAGATACCTAGCGTGAGTTCTGGGAGAGAAGAGGGAATATTCGGGATGGGTGCTGGGGGAGAAAGAGGAGGATGTGTGGGATGGGTGATGGGGGACGCGAGAGGATATTTTGGAGTGGGTGCTGAGGAAGAATGTGATATTTGAGATGGGTTCTGGGGGACAGGAGGGGATATTCACAAGGATCAGGAGATGTCATTGGCCTTACCCATCACACTCCCTGCTCTGGGCAGCTTCAGCACCTCCTTTACTTTTCGCACATTTTGAGGGAGCCCGTGAGGTTTCAGGTAAGTACAAGGGTGGGAATTCACAGCCTTGGCACCCCTGGGCTGTGCTGAAGATGAGGTGAAAAAGTCGGGGGAGGCCCAGGGAATGCTGGGCTGCCACAGGTGTGAGCCCACAGGTCCCTGCTCTTAGTTCACTCCCAGCACTTTGCTGATTAAAATTGGATGCCAGAGCATTTCCCACCTCTCTCCCGGCAGTGACTGAGTGATGGCATTGCAGAAATGATGGAAAATCCACAGCCAAGAGCTGGGCTGTGGTTGAGGAGCAGCCCGTGGGATCCATCACACAGGAGCCACCCTGACAGCCCCCAAATTAAACCTGCAATGCATAATGATCCAGCAGAGGATGCTCAGTGCCAGCAGGTGACAAGCAAGGGGATGGCCCAATCCCCTGGGTGGTGTCCCCATGGCTCTGCTCACCCATGTGCTGTGCTGTTCTCCTGGCACCCACAGACATCCTGGAGGCAGGAGACTGACTGTGAGCAAATCTCAGCTTTCCTTTCCAGTAATTGAATGTTTTCAGTCTTTCCAGGTTGGTTGTAAACACCTCAAAAACATAATCTGGAATGAAATCCCACAAAGCCCATCAGGAGCTTGGTTGGGGTTTATGATTTTTTGGGGGATTTGTGGTTTCTCAGGCAGTGATGGGATTTCTGGCTCCATGTAACTCCTGGACATCAGATGTGTGGAAGTGCTGCTGTGTTCCAGCCTTTTCCTTCTGCTCCCTTGGGGCTCCCCTGGAGCAGCACTGACACAGCTCAGGACAGGACTCCATCTCTGCCCAAACCCTGCTGACATCTCTGCAGTGGGACAGCTGAGCTGCATCCAGCTGTTCCCATGTTCCTGCCATGTGGAACAGCACTAATAGAATGATCCCCCCTCTCTCTGAAGCCGAGGGACCCCTGTCTTTCAGGAACAGCAATAAAACCCCTGCACACACCAGGGACTGTGCCCCTTGCTTTCACCCCATGAGCCAAATGTCAGCTGGGGCACAGGGAAGAGGATTTTCTCCCTGGCTGTGGCAGGGCCAGGTGGATTGGGAAGCCTTGCTGAGATGCTCAGTCCATCCAGAGAGGAGCACTGCTGCATCCCCAGGCAGTCCCAGCCTAATCCTGCATCTGAAACCACTCTCACTCAGAGTTTAGAAAACACCCTCTGCATGTATTATCTGCTGCATCTCGAGTTCTTCTGTTTGATCTGATGGGGTGGAGGGTTTTTTCCAAAGGTATTGAAGAAGATGGGTGTGAGAGTAATTTAGGGCTGAGAGTAATTTTTCATCAATGTACTTAAAGACAATCACAGCACTAGGAGGGAGGCCTAATTGTGGAGTTGTGTAATTAGTTTTTATGTCACTGCAATTATTCTGTTGGCTACATATAAAGAACATGGCAAAATGCAGCACTTAATTTTAAATCAAGACTTGATTCTCTTTTAGTAGGTAATTGATGTTGATCACATCACTTAGCAGCGACTATAAAATGTGCTATTTAGATTGTAAAAGGCTGGAGAAAAGGACTAAGCAGAAAGGTAATTGATGGATCTGGAGCTGCATTGGTGGGAGGCAGCAGGAATCCATCAGCCTTCAGCTGTCTGTTTGCAGCCACCCCTGGGCTTGCTTAGTGGCCCAGGGGGTTAATGAGCACAGACAGAGCCACAGTCCTGAAGCATCCGTGGAACTGATCCTCGTGATTAAATCCCTGCCTTCAAAGGCAGGCTTTGGTCAAAGCATCTCAGCCCCCAGTGCGAGGTGGGGTTTGGGGATGGGCTCCCTGGCCAGAGCATTCTGCCCAGGTGTGCCAGGTTCTGCTGCTGCCCTTTCCCAGGCTGGGACCTGCTGTGAGCTCAGAGCATTCCCAAATTCAGTCACTGGCACCTCGGTGTTCCCTTGTCACCGAATATCCTGAGTTGGAAGAGACCCCCAAGGACCATCCATCCAACTCCTGGCCCTGCACAGGCCCATCCCCAAGAGTCCCCCCTGTCCCTGAGAGGATCATCCCACCCCTCCTGCAGCTCTGGCAGCCTTGGGGCTGTGCCCACTGCCTTGGGGAGCCTGGGCACTGCCCAACCACCCTCTGGGCCAAGAAGACCCTTGGCCTGAGATCCCCCCCTGACTATGCCCTGACACAACTCCAGCCCATTCCCTGGGCTCCTGGCCCTGGTCCCCACAGAGCAGAGCTCAGTCCCTGCCCCTCCTCTGCCCCTCCCCAGCAAGTTGTCCCTGCACTGAGGTTTCCCCTCTTCTCCAGCTGAACACACCAAGTGCCCTCAGCTGCTCCTCACACCCTTCACATCAAGACCCTTCCCCATCTCTGCTCTCTCTCTCTGATGGCTCCATATCTTTCTTACATTGTGGTGCCCAAACTGCCCCAATCTTGGTGGTTCAGCTGCCCCAGGTCAGAGCAGAGCAGGACAATCCCCTCCCTGGGATATCCAGGAGAAGCTGAGGGTGCAGTAACGGGTTAATCCCTGTGAAACAGCACCAGTGGCTTCCCAAGGATAGCAGTGAATGCGACCAGGGGCTGGGGGAAGCTGGGTTAGTCCCACGCCTAAGGAGCAGTGAGCAGGGAGAGCTTGGGCTCCCTGGACAGGGTGGTACAGAACTTGTCCTTGCTCTGTACAAGCCCAGATCAACAGCTTCACACTGTGGTGTGATTCACCCTCGTGATAAAGTTGATAAAACTCCTTCCAGAGCTGAGCTGGTGCCATCACTGTGAGGATGGTGCTGCACGATGACTCTTGGGCCAACACAAATTCAGATTTTCTTCTGGAAATGGCCATGTGTGTTTGTTGCCAAGGCTGCTCCTTGCTCAGCTGGAGCCACCTCCCTTCCTCAGGGCTGCTAGGCTTCTCCAGCAGCTCAGCCTGTCCTGAATTGGGTCAGAAATGGAATTACCCAGCTGGTGCTGAACACCTCCAGACGCATAAGTGGACATTCAATTAAAAGTCCAAACACAAAATGAAGTCACAAGGTGCCACCTCTGCAAAGCCTCACAACACTGCCCCTCACCAGGTAATGCTTAGTTTTTAGTGATTTTTTCACACTAAAGTACCTGCAATTAGCTTTTGTTGGGCAAAGACCCAGAGGAAAGCCATGAGATGCTGCTCAATGCAGCAAGGCTGAGACATCCAGAGGATTGTATTGCCCTTTTCCCTCGGGCAGGAAGCCAGGGCCAGCATGAGAGGTGTCATTCTGCTGGACATAAAGCAAACTCCATGGGCTACAGGAGACTCATTAGGTCGTGCTTCCAGGTGGCAGGTCCAGGCTTTGCACCAAAATAGATGGATTTGGGGCCAGACAAGTCACTAAACGGGGAGTCCTACCAGGACTGTTGAGCAAAACACTCTTCCCCTCCAGCCTTTCCTTCTCCTCAACCATTTTTGTTGTGATGTAGCACAATATGAGATGAAATTTGGGCTCTAGAAGGTGTAATTAATGGCCTGCACCTCCGGTGCCATGCTGCATCCCCTCCCAGGCTGCCCCACCAGAGGGCTGCCAGCACACCAACACAATGAAGCACATCCTTACAGCCCAAAAAGGGAGTTGTGAGCCAGCCTGAGTTCAGGGCAGAGGGTTTTTGCAGTGCATGTGCATCCAGAGGGGAACCCTGGGCATCACAGCTGCAGGGTTACCCCACTGCTGTTAAGATGCCTTTTCTCACCCATTTTGTGTGCTAGGACATGGGGCTATTGCAGGACCAGTTCTGCCACAGCAGTGTTGGCCTCTCCAAATTGCCATAAGGGTCAGATAGGTCCCACTTGCAGCCCCTTTTCACCATCAACAGAAATCCTATTTCATTCTCTGTACAAAAAATAATCCCTCCAAGGGCTTTTTCCCTGGGCCCCTCAGAGGCTCTGGAGTGGCAAGTGGGATGTGAGGAGCTTAGGGGCTCTGCCAGAAGAGGTGAAGCACAAAGCTTTATGGCCGAGCTGCTGCCTGAGCAGCAGTGGCACAGCTTGGGGTCAGGATCCCAGGGGATGACAGTCCCTGACGATTCTTCTTCCTCTGGAATGTATCCACGGGCCAGCTCAGCCCTCATGGGAGCCTGGCAGCTTCAGCCAGGGGAGAGAGGGCAGGCTCTGCCTTGTTCCCAGAGCCTGGAGGTGCCCAGTGACTCCAGCATTCCATCCCAGGGCATTAACGATGCTGCTCATCACAGCCAAGTGCTTTGCCACACACAGGGTCCCCCCGGGCTGCCTTTGCTCGCTCCACTCGGGGTCAGGGTTGGATTAAATTAGAGAAAGCAGCACAGTGATCAATTCTGAGCCACTTTGCTCCAAAGCCACACACAAATGAGTTGGAAGGGAGGAGAATAAATCCTGGAGCAAGAGTAGAGGGGTCTGGCAGGTACAGAAATGGGGTGAAGTTCTCCGTGCCACCAGGTCAGCTGGTTTCAGAGCCTTGGAAATCTCCCAGCAACCCCCCGTCCCTGCCATTCCAGCTGTCTCCCTCAGGAGCCACAACCTGGCTGCCACCTCTTGTTTGCTGTGTTTGAAGCCTCTCCACACCACAGCACACATGGAATCTGGATCAAGGGCAGGGACAATCAATAAAACACCTCCCATAAGGTGGAACCAAGGAGAACATCCATCTCAGCGGTGTCACACACTTAAGAGAGAGGGGACAGTTACGAGCTGTTATTCCCTTCAAAAATGGTCTTTATATCATCATCCGTCACCAATGCCCAGCGCTGCATCGGCTGAAGGTCCAGCAAAGCCTTTGTGGCTCCTTACCACCATGGCACAAGTGACCATGGTGCTCATCACTAAGAGACACTTCTGGAGCCTCTGCACCCACACTCTGCTGCTTCTCCTGGTGCCTACCAGGATATGGGAAGGAATCAGCCCATAAAACACCACCAAGACCAAAAGTGCTGCATTAGGGTCTCAGGTCCATCTCCCTGCAATGACCAGGCTGCAGATCTTGGGGGAACAGCAGGATCACAGCATGCCAGGGCTACCCAGCTGCCCATCCCTCCAGGCAGCAAGGCAGGGGGAAGGAGGATGTAATAGAGCAGCAGCCTGGTAATTGAAAGCCTTTTTGCTCCTAGAAGCCCCTGGGGCTTCCAGTCTCTCAGCTGAGCTGCTGCTTGCTGACACTTTTTCATTTCTTCTCTGTTTCATCTAAACTTTCCATCAGGTTCCTCATCCATCTGAAGTGCGGTAATAAATATAGAAATAAAGAGGCATTTACAGCCCCTCTGCTGGGTTTTTTTGTGTATAAACAAGCCACAGTATCCTCCTCTCTGCAGCACTGGCCTGGGAGCAGCAGGGTCTGCCCAGGATTCAGCAGGGTGGAGCTTTTGGGGAAACGGTGGCAAAGAGCAGTGAGTGCTGCCAGCCACGTCCCTGGGTCACTGTGGGAGAAAACAGCAGCAAAAGGGATGGGGCAAGCCAGGCCCACAAGGATTTCTGTACAGGAGTAGAAGGGAAAGAGCAACAGCTGAAGAGCTGGAAGTGTGAAGAGTGAAGAAATGCTTTAATTTGCACAAAATCTCTTAATCCATTAATCACAGAGAGACTTCTGTATGGAAACCTCCTTCTTGCTTAATACTGTCTCAGGACTGTCCAAGATGGTAATAGCTGCTTGGCAGGAGAGTGGAAGGAGGGAGTTGGGACAGGCTGAAGCCATGGGCTTGTTTGCAGGGAGAAGAGATCAGCCCTTGCCGGCACAGAGCCAACACAGGGAGGAGCAGCGATGGAAAGCACTGGACAAGTTGCAGTAGGCACTGGGGGCACTGGTTTTGGCAAAGGAGGATGCTCCTATGCCTGCAAACGCTGGACAAACCTGCCTGTGTGCCTGAAGCAGAGGGTTTAGGGGTTTTAAGAGCAGATTGTAATATCTTCCCTTTCCCTGCATCACCGTGCCCTTCCTCTCTGTTCCCACTGCTGTGCCATTCCTTCCCTTGCCCCCAAAGAGTTGGGATGTGGGAAAACCTCCTGGATGCAGGGGAAAGCACTGTAAGGACTACAGCAGAGCCCTCAGCCCCACACCATGGGGTAGAAGGCCCTGGATACTGTCAGGATGCCATCCAGGAAGTCTTTGACCTGGGCTCCAGCCCTTAAAAGTTGCTGGGAAGCCCTGCAGGGTAGGCTGAGCCTGGGAACCTTCCAGCTGATGGGTGGATTTGCTGCAGGGACATGGAGGGACACAACAGGTCAGACCAGCCCTTACCCCATGGGTCCTGAGCTGCTGCCTGCAACAAGCATCACCCTGTGCATGCCAGGTGAGGGCTCCCCTCAGCCCGACGGGGGTCTGGTTTAAGCAGAATGCCCTCCCTGGCCTCTCTCTTGGCTGTAGCATGCACTGATCCACACCCTGATCCTCACCTAATGCTTTTCTCAGGCTTAGCCTGTTCTGCTTTAATCCCAAGTGCTTTACCAGTGTCATCTCCAGACATTGCACCGGGCCAACCTTGTGTTCCATGATGGTCCCCCAGACCTCAGACTTCCCTGTCAGCCAGCAGGTGAACATAATACCTACAAACCCAGCTGCCTTCCTGAAGCTGTTACCTGCGTTCCTCAAGGGAGAAAAATAGGGAAAATTAGTATGCAGCTTCTTCCTCGAGAAATCAATGCGATCGCAGCTCACTGTGAAGTTCCCTGACTGTTAGAGATGCTGCACTGGTAAAAACTAACCCTCAGAGGAGAAAGAGTGGGGAAAAAAAGGAAATAAAAATGAATTCCAGTGACTAGACAAGTCTAGAATGTTGCAGAGGGCCAAACTGCCAGTGCTGGGGCTGTTAGAAAGTCCCAGAGCAGAGAGGGCTGTACAGTCCAGCTGTTTATCACCCAGCCAAGAATCAGCTCTAATTGTTAATTCTAATTAAAGCTGTTGGGGAAAAAATGTAATCAAGAGATTCCTTGAGGGGAAAGAAAGAAAAAAAAAAAGACATTTCAGCTAAATTAAAAATTTTGTTTTTTAAAAAAGGGGGTAAACGTTGAAAATTTTGTAACAACCCATTTCAGCACTTCCAAGATGAAAAGGGCTGTATTTTTGCTGCGAAATGCATCATCAATTCAAATGTGTTTTATCTTACAGTCTGCAGAGCAAAAATAGTTTTCAAATCAAAGCAAAAATTATATTTTTAGGCTTTTTCTTTAAAAAAGCCTATCTGGGGGTTTCTGTCCTAATTAAGAACGATTATTTTTTTTCCATTTTTTTTTAATGGAATAAGCTGTTGCCAGTTAGCTCTGCTCTGAAGTGCTGGGTTGGTGCTTTTCTTGGTGTGCTCACCCACCTCTTCCCAGCACCTGATCCCAGGCCACGTGGGCCATGCTCACATCACCCTGCTCTGGGTGCCAGCACTGCCTAAAATCCCCTGGGATTCCAGTCAGGCTTTAGAAAACCTCACTGAATTAAACCAGCACCAGCAAAACAGTGCTCAGGGGAACTGGGTTTAACTGTCACAATATGATTTAGAGTTAACAGAGCTCCAGCACAGCTCAGGTCAGCTATGCCAGCCCCCTCCAGCTCTGCTCCATTGCTTAACCCTGTCCTGGTCACTTGTCCCACAGTTTTCCTTGCTGCCAAGGGACTGGAAGGACACAGGTGTGTTTGGTGGGATTGCTGTGGATCTGAATTCCTAAGGGGAGCTCACAGTGGGGAGAGGAGTAGGTGGCGATGCCCACACTCAGGGCAAGGCAGCTGCTACACCCCTTGTACGTTTGACCCTGGGGTTGATGCCATGGGATTGCCGCAGATCCCAGAGATGCCTTGTGTCCTGGAGGATCCCCTCCAAAGGATTAGCAGATCACATTTATCACAGTGAGAAGGTAGCTTAGGGTCTGTTGGATGACAGCACTGGGAAACAGAGCTGGTGGTTTGCTGTCTGTCTTCTGGATGGTAGCAAAATATGAGGGTTAAATAGGAGCTGGAAGGGGAAAAGGACACTGGGCCAGGGAGGAGCTCAGCAGGAGGAGAGGAGGCTGTAAGAGCAAAGGAGCAGAGCTCCAGGGTTCTGCCAGAGGTAAAACGAGAAAAGAAATTGCTCTGCAGCAGGTGCAGCCCAGGACAGAGGAAACTGCACACGCCCCTCATGCTGCCCAAACACATTTTGAAAAACTAAAAGACAAGGGTTCTGTTGAGGAGGTCCAAGAGGGCCTGGAGGGAGGGAGGAAGTGGGGAGAGGGTCTGCAGACAGGACACGCTCCTGCTCAGCCTCATGCAGAGTGACACTGCTCTTGGTGCCAGTGCATCCACCCCTCCAACAGGCTGATTGGGGTTTATAGAACCTTTCTCAACTGCTCTTCCCTCCAGACCAAGCGAGGTTGCTGTCTAGTTGCACAGTGAAGGAAACAGCCTGACCAGCCTTTCCCTGTAGTGCCCAGAGGGACACATCCAGCTACAGCCTCTGAGACAGCTCAGGAACAGATCCTGCCCCACTCCATCCCTGGGCAGCTGTGCTGGGCAGAGCTGCCACCCAGGACACGGCACAGCCACCAATCCATCCAGCCCTCGTGGGAGGCTGCAGACCCTTGTCCAGGGAAGGAGGTGGCTGGATCTTGGGATCTCCTGGCAGGGAGCAACTGGTGGATGAAGCCTGGATCACTCCCTCACACGTGGGAGCAGCAAGGTTCACATTATCCCAGCCCTGCATCTTCATTTCCTGATACAGCCACTGAAAAGCAGGACAGCTCCCTCCCACTGGGACCCCGGGAGGGCCACTGAGGAGAAGGCTGATGAACAGATGGACAGGTTTTGTATCTACTCTCTTCCAACAAAATGATGGACCCAGCAGGGAGCAGGGAGAGTGAACAGCTCCCTGAGGGGAGGGAAGCCAAGATGAGCTCAGCATGGACACTGTTCCCATCAGAGGCAGAGTCCCACCAACCCTGAGCATGGCCAGGTGCTGGTTCCAGGGTCACCATCTCAGGTACAGCTTACAGTGATCCCAGTTCAGAGCCCAGAGATGAGCCAAGGACAGGGCTGGAGGCAGAGCTAAAACATGGATACCAAGTTCAGCTGGAAAATGTAGTAAGAAACACAGCTACAGTACTTGTGTGAGGGCCCTTCCTGGAGCCAAGGGATCCATCCAGCAGCAAGGTGCTCCTGCAGCACCTGTCACTGGTGGGGGGAAGCTCCAGGACTGAGTTCAAATGGAGCTCCTATCCTGTGGGGGCAGCAGGGGATCTGGAAGTTCATCACCTGTGTGGCCTCACTGATCCATGGCCAGGTCATGGCCTGGGTGGGCAAGTGTCTCAGGACAGGCCATGCCCCCACAGGGGCAGGGGGAACACAGGCAACGCAGAGGGGATACACACCACACCAAAGATTTATGCACCTGATTCAAAAGAAGCTTTATTTAAAAAAAAATATCTAAGAAGAATCCTTTTCTGTTGCTCTTATTATTTTAAAAGTATAAATTATTGAAAGACTTATCATTGCTCTCCCAAATCATTCCTGGGCAAACAAACGGCAAAGCCTTTGTCAGTGCTTTGTAACAAAATGACTCAGGTACATTTTGCTCATGATTGGTTCCATTTGGCCACATCTTAAACTACTTCATGGCTTTTTCTGATTAGCAGTGTCTCCTCAGGGGCAGAGGAGGGCCTACAAGAGCCAAAGGTGTTGCAGGTCAAGATTAAAGTGCTCTGCATGCCATTAACTGTCAAAACTAGAACTGGCTTAACTCAGTACAATTAGGTGGCTCACAGGTTATGGGAGTAACGGCTGCAGCTTTTCATTCCAGGTGCTTAAAGCACAGGCTCGACATTAAGGGATGTGATTAAAAGGCAGTGTCGGGGCTGAGACCTGGCAGAGGAGCTCAGCAGGCAGAGTTAAATCCACAGCTTATTCTGGGTTTGGACACCCCAGGGTCTTGGTCAGCCAAGTATCAGCTGAGCCGGCTCAGCTTTTAGGTCTGGAATGCCATCTTGTGATGGGGAAGTGGAAATGGCAGGGACCCTTCTGTGGAGTCAGAGATCACAGAACCCTACAATGGGTTGGAAAGGACCTTAAAGATCATCCCATTCCACCCCCTGCCATGGGCAGGGACACCTCCCACTACCCCAGGTGGCTCCAACCTGGCCTTGGACACTTCCAGGGATGGGGCAGCCACAGCTTCTCTGGGCACCCTGTGCCAGGGCCTCCTCACCCTCACAGGAAACAATTTCTTCTCAGTATCCCATCTAACCCTGCTCTCTGTTAGTTTGAAGCCATTCCCCCTTGTCCTGTCACTCCAGGCCTTTGTAAATATTTTCTCTCCATCTTTCCTGTAGCTCATCCAGGTCCTGCAAGGCCACAGTCAGGTCATGCCAAAGCTTCTCTTCCCCAGGCTGAACAATCCGAATTGTCCCAGCCTTTCCTCACAGCAGAGCTGCTCCAGCCCTCTGATCATCTTGATGGCTTGCTCTGGACTTGCTCCAACAGCCCCATGTCCACCTTGAATGTGATGCATAGCTGTGGTTCAGACGGACAGACAGCCCAGTACAACAAGTCAGGAGCTAAGGGAAAATTTGTCTCCAATTGAAAGCTCCCTATTTTTGTTTGGAAAGAGTGCAAATGATTAATTCCATTAACATTTCTCTCTCTAGTTCAATTATCTGGCTATAAGAGCAATTTCTTGAAGACTGAAGGATCTGACCTGTGTCTCTCCTTGGATGCTGAGGGCTATTTTCCTTCTCAGCATAGAGTGACACAGTCCCACCTGTGTCATGAGCTGCAGGGGAAGGACCTGCTTCAAAGTGCCATATCCTAGCAATAAAGGTACTTTTCTTCCTGCATGGAGAGTTCAGCCAGATCACCCCTGCTGTGAGCATCCACATCCTCAGTGCTGGGAGGCACATGGAGAAGCAGCACAGGGAACACAGGATCTGTGGAGCTGGGAAAACTGAACTCAGGTACCAGCTAATGGGAACCAGAGGGCAGGTGAGCTGCTTCTCTGCTTGTGCCATTTCAGACACACCATGTAGAAGACTCAGCTCAGAAATAGCTGCCAGCAGCAACAACCCCTGCCCTGAAACAAGCAGAAAAAAAGTTGTAGTGGTGCCAGGTCTTGCTGGGAGAGAGATGAGCTACACCTTCCCCAGCCTCTCTCTGCTGGCCACACCGGCTCAGTGCTCCAGGTGTCCATGTCGAGGGTGTAACTATGACCTCCCTCAGTTGGAGTCCATCCAAAGGAACTTTTTCTCTGGGCTTTGTGCTCCAGTGAGACATTTAAAGGTTGGGATCCCTCCCCCACGCTCCTCCTGTGCTCAGGCTCTCAGAGCTCAGGGATGCTGTCTCCTGCCTCAGGCAATCATCCACTCCAGCTCTGTCTTCTTCAAATGCCTCCTGCTCTATTTTCAGCCCAAGGCAGGCAGCTATTTTTCCTGGGGTGCTCCCACAGGCCATTCCATGTGGGGTGCTCCTCCCTGAACAGCCTCATTCTGCCTCGTCCCGGGAAACATCAAGGACACGGCTGTGTGTGGGGAAAGAGGCTGGTGCTGAGCAGTGGAAGGGGTTTGGTGCTTTCCCTGTCAGTGGTGAACCTGATGAGGGACAGGTTTCCTGGCTATGCCCTGTGCAGCAGATGAAAAGCTGTCTGGTGGAGGGACAGGCACGAGCAAACTCAGAGCCCTTCAGGATCTTGTTCCTGGAGGTCTCGCTGCCCGTGGCTCAGGGCACGTGCCCACAGACAGGGATGGATGATAACTCTGCTGAGGTCCTAAACCACAGCTCCAGTTTGGAAGCTGTGCAATTCATCAGCACAACATGGGGCTTGAATTAATATGCTTTGCCTCTTTCAATAAGACATTTTTGGCAGGATCAGGGAGATAGTTCAAAAGCTTTCTGGATGCCAAATACCAGAACTCAGCAATTCCTGATGCCTCCAATTCCCAGCACAGATTTCCCTGTGTGTGCACAGCTTTCCCTCTGGTCACTGGCCTTGGAAGCACGTGGTGAGTGAGTCTCAAACAAAGGCTCAAACATGTTTGGCCTATTGTTCATCTTGGCTTGGTGGCAGCTAAACAGATCCTTCTTTTCTCCTGCAAGAGTTGTGCTGGGAACTAAGGGCCTGAGACACTTTGTTCCAAGGCAGATTAGAGATAGGAGTTACCACTTAACAAAAGCACAGCCAGACCTCAGGAGGACTCCTCCAGTCTCCAGACACAGGCTTCCCTGAGCTCCCTGTGTCCCAGCACAGCCCTGCAGCTTGTGTTCAAAGCAACTCAACAGGCTTTGGAAGCTGAGTAACCCCTGTTGAGTGAATGCTCAGCTACAGAACAAAGGCAAGATCACATCCAAGTGATTTTGCTCCTATAAATTAACAGGATGGGTTAAATCAGGATGTGAACCACTGTCTTCTGGCACAGTGCATCCACTTGCACTGGCATGGAGCTGTAATGCTTCAAAAACACGTGTGCTCCACATGGGATGTGGGATGGTGTGTCTGATGTCTGGAGCTCCTGTAGCATCGAGAGGGATGATTTACTGTCACCTCAGCTCTGAACACACCCGTGCCCAGGGCTCCCTGCCTGCCCACGTCACATTCCACGGGCTCTAGGCAGCAGCACTTGGGTGCCCTTGGAGCCTGTCCCAGCTGGAGTGTGGTGGGGACACACTGCAGGAGTTTGTACTCAAAGTGCACCAGGAGTCCCTGCTCCACACCAGCCCTGCTCGGCCCTCACAGTGATATGGAGATGCTGCCAGGGCTGGAGCCCCTCTGCTCTGGAGCCAGGCTGGGAGAGCTGAGAGTGTTCACCTGGAGAAGAGAAGGATCCAGGGTGACCTTGGAGCCCCTTCCAGAGCCTAAAGGGGCTCCAGGAGAGCTGGAGAGGGACTGGGGACAAGGGATGGAGGGACAGGACACGGGGAATGGCTTCCCACTGCCAGAGGGCAGGGAGAGATGGGATGTTGGGAAGGAATTCCTGGCTGTGAGGGTGAGGAGGCCCTGGCACAGGGTGCCCAGAGAAGCTGTGGCTGCCCCATCCCTGGAAGTGTCCAAGGCCGGGTTGGAGCCACCTGGGACAGTGGGAGGGGTCCCTGCCCACGGCAGGGGAGGCACTGAGTGACCTTTACATTCCCTCCCCGCTCCAGCCGTTTTGTAATTCTGTGACTGCTGAGGTTTTTCCCCTCCCGCCGGCCCCGCCCCGGGGGAGCGGCTGAGGGGCCGGGGCGGGGCCTGCGGAACCACCCGGGCGGCGCGGCCGGGTCGGGCCCTTCTGTGCGCCCGCCGGCCTGAGGGGAGAGCGCGGCCGTGAGGGAGAGTCCTTGGCCATGAGGGAGAGATTCCCCAGCCATGAGGGGGAGGTCCCCAGCCATGAGGGACAGTCCGTGGCCATGAGGGAGAGACCGCGGCCATGAGGGAGAGCGGGGCCTTCTGTGAGCGCCGTGAGGGGCCGCCATGAGGTAACAGGAGTGCGGGGGAGGGCAGGCGCCGGGCTCCCCCCGGCCCGGCCGCCGTGAGGGGAAGGGAGGAGGGCAGGGCGCTCCGGGAACGGGAAGCGCCCTCTGAAATATTCCCGGTTTTTTATTTCTCGTGACTACCGCTCGGAAGGCGCTGGGGCCCGCCGGGTGCCCCGGGGCGGGGGTGTTGTGTCCGCCGTGCCGTTCAGCGCTAATTGCTCAGCCCGTGGCTCGGTTTGATGCCTTTTTTTCCCCTCGCACAAGGCCGGGAACAGCACAGGTTCCCGGCTGCTGAGCTCCGTGAATACAGATTTAATGAACTGCCTATTTTCAGCGGTGTTTGTGCTGTGCTCTCCGTAGGGCTGGCGGTGACTGGAGCCGTGACGGACCCTCCCGTGCGCCCTTCGTTGTGTGCCGGGGGAGCGGCCAAGGCCAGCGGCGCCTTGGAGGGCAGATGGAGCGGGATAACCAGCCCGGGACGAGAGCGGGAGCAGCGTGGGTGAGCTGTGACCCTGGGCCACCAGGGGGAGATGGGCGAAACCTCTTTGTTCTCCTGTTCTTAGTAAACTAAAGGGCCTCCGGTTGTGACCGGGCTCCTGTGTCAGGCTCTCTGGGGTGGAGATAATAACCCATATTTAGCCGGCAATAAGTTATCTATTCCACTTGCTGGCGAGCAGAGGGATTTAGCCCGGACCTGTCCTCCAAGCCCTGCCGTGGAGTGGCTCCTCCCAGCAGTAGTCAGCTGCCCGTGGCTGCTCGGTGCCCGTGCCAGTGTTATGCTGCTGGGAGAGAAAGGTGCTGCCGAGTCCTCCTGGCCCCTCCAGTGCCGTCCTGGCACCCGGTGGCGCCGGGTTTTGGCAGTGCCCTGCATGCTTGAGAGTGGAGTAACTCCTGCTGGTGGAGTTAGAGCCTAGATTGGATGCAGACAGCACACACTACATCGAAAGTGCCTGTTGAAGACATCTTTTATATGTGCATCTTTTATATAAACGTGAAGGTCAGCTAATTAACTGCTGGGGTTGGATAGGGATCTTTCTGTTAACTGGCTTTGCTGGTTTTTTTAATTACAGGCAAATGGTCTGGGGCTTGCTGGAGCAGCAGGAGTGCTCAGAAGAAAGGAAAGAAGCTGTTGGTGCTGCTTTGGAAATCCCTGTTTGAAGGGGATTGGGAAGATGGAGACTTGGAGCCCACAACTGAAACGGGTCTAGGAGGGAATGATTTGTTTGCAGGATCTGGATATAGGAATTGGAAATATCAAAGTTGGTTTGGAGCAAAGTATAAGAATTAAGTGTACAATTTGTTAATTGTTAATTTTTGTGTGACCTCAATTAAACTTCTTTGTGTTTAAACTTGCTTGGTTTGGTTCTCATTATCTTGTAAGGTTTTGAATGTCACATTGAGTTCTTGTCTGGGAGACTGGAAGGGCTGGAGTGCAGCACCAGCTCCCTTCCCTGGGCCTGGGGGAAGAGAATCCCACAAAAAACAGCTGGAAAAGGCTGGTAAATAGGCAAAATACATTCAAACAAAAATGGTGTTTAAATGTAAAAGTCCCAACAAAGGAGTGTATTACTCCCTCTGAGGTTGGATCTCATGTCTGTGGATTCCATGCAGCCTTCTGGGGAACCCCGTATTTGTGGAATAAACCAAACTGAGGAGTGTTTTAGGCTAAAACTTCAAGGAAAGGTTCCGTGGCCTTTGGTGAGATGACAGTGACTGTCCTGTGATGCTGCTGTGGCTGCAGAGCTGTCTGTATCCCAGTAAATCTTGGGAGCATGGACACTGCTCCTGCAGGAATGCAATCCTCGGGGGCTGGAGCCAGAACCCTAAGTGTTGAGCCACATGAGGCTGCTCCCCCAGTTACTGCTGATTTCTGACAAATAGGGGCTTTTGTTGTGCCTTTTGGATGAATGAATTCCAGTGGGGGAATTTTTTCAGGCCTCTTCTGATATTGAAATGTCCCTGGCACTGCTTGTTCTGCCATCTGAAGATCCTGATCTTAACACAACTTCTATGCTGCACATGGGAATACTTGTTAAAACACTCATGGGGAAAAAAGTTACTTCTCAGTTGGAAGACTATGACATCCATGAGTTTTACTGCTTCTCTAGGAGCAAGTCCTGCCTGTAAAAATAAAGGGTTTTCCCATGGGTTTATATTGTGCCCAGCAGTCTTCCTCTTTCCCAGATGTGCCCACCACCCTTGGGGGGAGGGTCCTGCCCGCTGTGTCTGGGGGTCTGCTCCTGGACCACCTATTTCCAAAAGTGGCAAAAAATGGGGAATATGGGCTCTGTCAGCCACATGGACAAGTACACTCTGAAAAGCTTATTTCCTGAGAAAAGGTCTCTGCAGTAAAGCTCTACAACAGCCACCTCAGGGCGGAGCCCCTGGGCCTGGTCGTGCCCTAACAGAAACGGCGGGAGACAAGGACTGAGCCAGCCCGTGGCAGTGGCGATGATCCGTCAGGGTGATTGGGAAGGGCTGCACGGCTCTGCTCAGTGTGCAGAGAGCTCTGCTGGGGGCCCCGCAGCTCTCAGGGCCTCGCTTTTCCCCAGATCATAGAACCGTGGAATGGTTTGGCTGGAAGGGACCTTGTAACAAACCCCTGCCCTGGGCAGGGACCCCTCCCACTGTCCCAGGTGGCTGCAACCTGGCCTTGGACACTTCCAGGGATGGGGCAGCCACAGCTTCTCTGGGCACCCTGTGCCAGGGCCTCCCCACCCTCACAGGAACAATTCCTTCTGTGAAATGTAATGCTGATAGAATTTTGCTTTCGCTAATGAGTGGAGTCCATGTTGTAAGCAGTTTTAGAGTTATGCTTTGATTAAATGAATAAGATTCATGTTGTAGTGTTTAGATATGTTAGTAGTGTAATGTAAGAGATGGTGAGCTCTAATGAGCCCTTCCTGCTGAAGGCCATTAGAACAAGGACACATTGTTCACTCCCCGAAACTTTGAAGGAACACAGACACCTTTCTGCAGTAAATCTCTCCAGGATCTCCTGGGTAGGCCATAAATTGGTCCACCAGAAGATAACGCCACCTTCAGAGCCAATCAAGGAAGGCTCATGCCAGTTTTTTCCAGGAAAGTTGAAAAGTTCAAGATGAGGAAGAGTGTTCTACTTCAGTCTCAAGACCCTCAAAAAGCAATAAAATCCCCCAGACCCAAATTCCCAAGGGGAGGAGAAAGGGGATGTACTTATGGAAATAATTTCCCTCCTACCTCAAAGAAATTGTAATAATCCCACCCGCTTTTGTGCCAATTTTGTTATAAAAACCTGACCTGTCTGAGGACCCTTTGCGCCTCTGACTTGAAAACCAACCAAGTCACGCGCCCAGCGCTGATTGCCTTTGTTTTATAATAAATTGCTTTTGAAAATTAAAATAATTGTGGGCCCGTTTCTCACACTTCCTAACATCTGATCTAATCCTACTTTATCATTTGGAAGCCATTCCCCCTTGTCCTCTCATTCCAGACCCTTGTAAACATTCTCCATCTTTCTTGTAGCTCCTCCACGCTGAACAATCCCAGCTCCCCCAGCCTTTCCTCCCAGCAGAGCTGCTCCATCCCTCTGATCACCTTGGGCCTCCTCTGGACTCTCTGCAGCAGCTCCATGTCCTTCCTGTGCTGTTCCCCAGGGCTGGAGCAGCTCTGCAGGTGGGGACTCACCTGAGGGGGCAGAGGGGCAGAATCCCCCCCTCTCCTGCTGCCCACACTGGGGGATCAGCCCCGGGCACGTCCAGGCTTTGTACTCACACTGGAAAACAAAAACCAGGGATGTCAAAGGCTCCCGCTCAGGGCTCAGGGTGTCAGGTGATGGGCAGCGCTTTGCAGCTCCTTCTGCGGCACACAGACAATCAAAGAAAGGCCAAATGGTTCCACCTCACCCCGCCCTCGGGGCCTCGACACAAGGACAGCAAAGGGAACTGGGGGAGAACGCACGCGGTCCGAGGCTGGTGTGGAGATACAGGCAGGAAATGGAGCAGGACCCGCATCTGTGCCCTGGAAATGCCAGCGTGATTTATGGGGCTGTTTATTAGTACCATATATTCCGCAATCTGGGTATGACTTTTACTGGGCAAAAGTGACTGGATTGCTTTACATTTGCTCTGCTTTTACTGCTCTGCAGTACCGGAGCACAGGAGGATTGTTAACTGAGATTTATGTGCTTGTTTTTGAGCACTTAATTGGTTTTTAGCCTGAGCTTAAGAGCCGAATTTCTTGTGATTGTTCTCTGAGCATTGTCATATTATCTCAACATGTATTTTGTACCAGTCTTTTTTTTTCTGAAATACCTTCTGTGTCATTGTTTCATTGTGCTCTGGAGAAAGAAAAATCAGCCTGTGATGAATTGAAAAGGCAGATTTTTTTTTCCCTTTCCCCTGGAGATTTCCCTGCATTCACACACGTTCCCTCTCCTTTGTCAAGCGATGATGGAGAGACCGGCCCTTTGGCCACAGAATTAAATAGCGAGGCAAGATAGTGACTAAGAAAGATTTACAGACAATCCACGGCCGCCCGCTCGTGCAATGAAGCCCGGCCCCGTCCGGCGCCAGGGGGCGCTGTTGGCCCGGCGGAGCGCGGGGCCTCGCGCGGCGGCTGCTTACCAGAACCTTCTAATGAGCCCGCAGGCACCGACAGCCCACAGCGGTCAATATTCGGGCGCTGTGCAGAGGAGAGCGGGCCCCGAGGGCCCGCCAGTGCCCCGGGACACAGCCCCGGTGCTCTGGGGACCGGGGGATGTCCGGCATTCACTGGGCAACCCCCCCCCACAGCGGTGCCGGTGCCGCCAGAGGAAGGACTCGAACCCGCGGCC
>VXBA01005753.1:680445-705981 GCA_013399895.1 Serilophus lunatus | reverse complement strand
GCCTTTAGAGATGGAGTTTTCCTGCTCCCTCTGAGCTTTCAAACGCACTTCACTGGTTGCATTAGCCCGGGACTCCGCTGGATCCCTTTTCCTGCTGCAGCTCAGGGGGGCGAACGCC
This sequence comes from Serilophus lunatus, assembly GCA_013399895.1. Classification (NCBI taxonomy): domain Eukaryota; kingdom Metazoa; phylum Chordata; class Aves; order Passeriformes; family Eurylaimidae; genus Serilophus; species Serilophus lunatus. Next base: position 705,863 of record VXBA01005753.1, on the reverse strand, counting down.
AGGAAGCGACAACCTTTGTTCCCCCCCGGCCGGGCCGGGCCGGGCCGGGCCGGGCCGGGATGGGATGGGATGGGATGGGGTGGGATGGGATGGGACGGGCACGACAAAGGCCCGAGCGGGACACGGGACCGACCCGAGCACAGCCCGGGCCCCCGCCCCGCGCAGCCCGTGGGTCGGAGCCCTGCAGCCCCGGGAGCTCCCGGCGCTCGATCCCCGCTCTCTGCTCAGTTTCACTTTCACGTCTCTCAGGCCGGGCTCACAAACCGAGCTGTTCTTTCCTCCCCGCTCAGGTTTTTAACGTGCTCGCTCTGTTTTCAGAGGCATATCAGGAGACCCAGAGTTGGCCCGTGCTGGGAATCAGCAGGAGTTGCCAGGAGCTCTCCGGGAGGCCGCACAAGTGCTTTGTTCAGTGACAAACGAGGCCTTCCCGCTGCTCGGAGGAAGCTGAGCCACCCTCAGGTTCTACACGTGTGGCTTTTTATCTGGCCAGGATGCAAACCTTTGGGAAAAAAGTGTCTGGTGCAGATTTAAACGATTTAAATAGTCTCGATGCTTTTGACTCAGCCTTAAATTCCTCAGGTTTTTTGGGCTGCAGTTGGTCCTGAGTGCCTGGAGTCAGACGGGCGGGGAGCAGCTCTGTGGAAAACAAGTTTCTTAAAGCTGTCTGTGTAGGTTTTGTGAGAAGAGGAAAAGGGGGCGTTTTCTGAGAATCCTCTATCAAGAGTCTTTTGATCCCGTGACTTTTATCTTCCTGGGGTTTGAAACATGTCCATATATTTGAGTTTCCAATGTACAGAAGTTACAGGTATTTGCAAAACATAACGGGACATATTCCTGATGTGCCAAGGAATTGAACTTCTGTCCTGAATTCTGTCAGAACCCCCTCCCAAATGTTTCATTACTCAATTACCCAGGACAGTTAAACGAGAGAGAAGTGCTTTGTGCTGCCCTTTGCTGTGAGTTGCCCATGGCCCTGCTGAGGGTTTTGGGCAATGCAGAGAGGTGTTTTTAAGCTGCAATTTTGGCTTCTGGGCAGCACAGCAGATCTGGGGGAGAAGGTGTTGCAAGCAAAGCTGCAAAGAGATTATTTCCATTCCGTTCATTTGTTAATTTGTGGGTGTGCTTTTGTAGCCTTTCTTTGAGTCAACAAGCCTTGAACACCAAATACCTCGGAATGTTTGTGAACTGGTTTATCTGTGAGGGTTAAGTACCGTGACTTACACGAGAGGGAGTTTATTTGGAGCACCAGAACGGCCAAACAGTCCCTTGGTTTTTCTGTGCAGCTCAAACACACCCTGCAGGATTTCAGCTGGGTGGGAGTGGGATTTGATCCCAGCCCTGGGAGGGCCTGGAGGCTTCGTGATCGTTGGCCAGATCAGGAGCAGAGCTGCTGGGTTTGGGTTTGGTTACAAAGGGCCCGGTGGGTTCTGTCTTCAGGGGGTGACTCTGGCCTGTCCCTGGCTCATTTCTGTTCACGTTTATAAACTCCCTGTGGCCGAGGGCAACGTGGTGGTGCCTGGGAGGCTGCTGGGGGTGAGGAGCCTGGGCAGGGCTGTGCTGCCAGGGAGCCCTTGTGGGGGTGCAGGGCCCTGTCCCTACTCTCTGGGAGCAGTGGGAGTGGCTGCAGCCATGGAGTGACCATTTATCTCCACATTCCTGGGGAGACTCCTTTCCCTTTCTAAAAATGCACATTTTTTGCCTTCTGTTCCTTCTCTGTTCTTTCTGTGCTGTTCCTTAGGCTTTTTTTTAAAATAACTTATTTTTTTAAAGGAATAAATGCACTTTTTCATGCACTTCTTACAAAAGAGGGCTGCTTGAATATATTAAATTACATAATGAGCAGGAATGGGAAAGCAGCCCCTTTTGTGTTCCTTCCTGCATTCAGATGTTGCAAACTGCAAGTTCTTCTGAGATCCTTAATCACTGAACTCATCCTTTTAGTTCCCCATTTACAGAGACATCTTGTGTCTGTCCTGAAGCCACCCTGTGTCACAGGCACTTCAGAGCTCCTCTGATCAGGGAAGGCACCTAATCCTGAGACCTGAAACTCTTCCAGTTGTTGTGCCTGAACCAGACTGTCTGAGCTGTGCCCAAAAAAACCCAGTGCCCCTCGAGCCTCTGAGGGCATGACCTTTGGGGGTGGAGGAACAGGAGGAGTTGTTTTCTTACATGTGAAACAGAAACTTTAAATAATCACTGAATCCTGAAATGGGAGAATCTGCTTTTCCTCTGAGGCTGCTTTGCCTTTTCTGTGCTGTCCCAGAGTGATCCTGTGGGTTTGAAACCCGCTGTCCCTGGTCATCCAGCAGCCAGGTAACATCTGCTGCTGATTCCTGCAGCTTCTTGTTTCTCCTGCCAGCAATTCCCAGAGCAGCAGCTCCTCCACATCCCACACCTCTTCCTGCAGCAGCCCTGTTTGCCATGATGTGCCAAGAAACATGGGGATCCTTCCATGGCAGAAGGGAGGAGAAGGAAAGCCAGGTTTTTATGCCAAGAGCCAGGATTGTGGATGTGAGACTTGTGTGAGGCTTTTTTCCCAAGGTGCCTGCTCTGCCAAAGGTGTATTCTCACAAACCCAGGGTGGGCTGTGCAGCTCGAGGATGGTTTCATGCCTTGGCCATAATTGAGTTGATTTGGTTAAATTCAAGGTGAAAGTGAAACTGAGCAGAAAGAGAAAAGGTATTTTTCATTTTTGACACTTTTTTTCTATAAATAGTAGGAGGGCAATGGGTGAAAGTGAGTTGTTCCAAAGGCAGGATAAACATTAAAACCGTAATAACAAGGCACAGGTTAAAAACCCCTGAGAGTGGCAGAAGGAATGGGGAGCCAGGAGCTTATTTTCAGCCTACTGGTGTTTCATAAAAGGTGACAAGCTGAGTTTATTGTGTTCAGCATGATCAATGGATCCCAAGAATTCACGGAATTAAACTGTTCTCAGGACAAAATTAATGTTGGAGCAGGAGTTCTGTGAGCCTTATTGGGAAGAGTTTATCATCACTGTTGCGCTCAAAGAAAAACCTTCTCTAGTGTTTGCAAATCAGCCTTTTTTGGTAGCAGTGTATTCTGTAGGATTCAAATTTCTTATTTTTGTTGTCTGCCTTTACAGAAAACTCTTTTGCAGCTTGTAAATGGTTTTCACTGTCTGCATTTGTCTGGAAATCTAATAACATTTTGCCTTTCAACTTATTTCATGATTGCTTTATGTTATATATTTTCCAATCTTAATATGGCTAAATTTCTGTCCACAGATCTTAAAAAAAAAAACCAAAAAAAAAACAAAACAAGCTGTATGTGAAAGTCTGTTCCCTGACTAGCTGAGCTGCCCTGGAGAACAATTAGCAGGACCCCGAACTGCCTCCTGCCTGCCCTGGGGGCAGCTCTGCCCAGCCCTCCTGTCTTGTTGCTGTGACTCAGTTGATGGCACCTCTCTCCCAGGCTGGCCCTGCTCCATGGAATCCCCCTGGAGTGGGAAGTGCTGCCTTAGAATCCCGTTCAACCTGACCATGTGGAAGTTAAACATCCTCTGGGGTCACTGTAGAGCTCTTCCCCCACCTTTGTCTTCATCTGGTCTTAGAGAGAGGGGGTGGTTGGGAGAGGAGCCCAGCAATGGGACAAACAGTGGTTTTGTGAGGAGAACTCGTTGGTGAAGTCCCCCACTCAGTCCTTGATGGGGGAGGGCAGTTCCCTGCGTAGCCCTGGTGTGTTCTGTCTCCATCACACACTTGTCTGACTGTCCCACTTCATGCTTTTCCATAAGATTGTCCCTCTTTGTGTCTTTGTCTTGGTTCCCTCATCTCTCTTGGTTTTATTTCCCCTCTGCCTGCCCCTCCCCGGGGTGTTGCAGGAGCTCAGTGCTGTGTCCTGGGGTCCCTGCCAGCCTGGAATGCCAGGGGCTGTTCCCTGCTAATCCCTGGAGCAGAGGACAATGAGCTGTCGGTTGAAAGCTGGGACAAGTGGATCAGGGAGCATCTGTCCAAAGAGAAAGGGTGTGCTGGAACAGGACAGAACTTTCCTGATGGAGTGGGACCTTGAACAGTGTGGTCCTTGCAGTAAGAGCAGGACACACAGAGGGGATCTGTGGAGCTGCTGCAGGGTCCGGCTTGGAAAGCCCTCTGGAGAGCCTGGTGTTAGGAAGAGCCCTGTAAGTTGAGCTTCAAACCTTCCTGACAGTGGGAATGAACCAGGAGGAAATTGGTGTGGAAATGGAAAGGGTAGAGAGTAACTTGTACAGCTCTGAAGATGACTGAAGGAATGTAAGGTAAAGCATGGTACCCAGGGGAATATTAGAATTTCTCTTGAGTTTGGAACTCTAAAATTTTAAAGAGTCTTGATTTTTACAGTGTAGCCCTTCAGTGCTCCCTGAAGTGTGTCCCCCTTGTCTGGGACATCTCCCTTGGGATTTGCCCTGTGTGCTCCCCCTGTGTTCTGTGTTCCTGTTCTCTGAACCTTCCTGCAGTGCTTGTCTGTCTTCTGCCTCACACACTTTCAGACTTGCTGCCATCCCCTGTCTCTCAAGCTCTCGCTCTTAACCAGTGTCACACAAGTCAACTTGCTTTGACTCCAGTGTCTGTGGATCTCAAAACTGCAGCTGAAATGTGAGCTTAGATGTACTGATAACGTAGCAAACTGTGAAGGAGTTACTTTGCCGAGATGGAGCTGTGTGAGTTTTGTGTATTTTGTATATTGTTCACAGAATCCATGATTTTTTTACATAGATGTGTAATTTTGTAACGTGCTGCTACCAAGAAAGAAAACCTAAGTGGTTTTCACTTCCTGCACTGCTGGAACAGACAGTGGGGATAGAAACCTTCTCCTAACCTTGACCTTTTCCCTTCTGTTTCCAGTCCAAGAGCCATTGACCTCTGCAGAACTGGTCTCTTCAAGGAGAAGTCCTTGCTTTCCTTCTGTCCTTCCCATTCCTCCCCCAGATGTCCCCGTTCTCTGGGGAGCTGATTCCATTTGCAGTCTGTGCCTGTTGCTTTTCCAAGTGCTCATGTGTCTGATGTGCACCTGGGTGGCAGTGCTGGAGAAGCAGGACATTGGGAAGGACCCAAGAACCAGGAATTCCTGCTGGAATGTTCTCGCATGTGTGGAATCGCTTTAAACTGTGTGTATCTGTCCCAAGGCTGGAGGAGGAGAAGGGTTACGGTTTATTTAAGCTCTGCACTCAAAGGAACACTTTATGAAATACACTGAGGATATTGATAGTGTTAAAACCTGAAGTAAATGCACGTGAACCAACTATTTGAGTCCTGGGTTGGAGGTTTGGTGGGGCAGCTCCCTTCCCTCTCTTGTGAGCAGTGTTTGAGGATCTTTAGCTCCCACACGTGGTCAGGGTGTCAGGGCTGTGCTGTCCCACGGGGCTGCCTGGCAGGAGGGGCCATCTCCTGACTCCTCTGGGCTCTCTTCCTGCAGGAGCAGGGCTTTCCTTGGGTCTCCATCCCAGCACTGAGCCTGACCTTGTGTAGCTTGAGGTGTGAGAGTGCAGGCTGATGTCACAGCTGCCATGTAAGAGTAAAGAGTCACTTCTGAAACCCCCTTAGAGTAACTGCAATTGGAACAAGAGGTCTTGTTTACTTCCTGCAAAATGTAAAACTTGTTTTTCTTGTTCACATCTGTCTTCACATCAGTAATTGGAATTTTACTGCCTAAAGATTGAATATTATGTTTGGTCTTATTTACAGATCTTAGAGCAGAAACTTTTTGCCCAAACTTCAGTTACTTTTAACTTCCTTTCGTCCTGTTCTGTGGTGGTACAGATTTCATTTTCAAATATGTGTTTTATGCCAAAGTCATCTTGGATTCTATGGGCTCAAGTTTTTTGTGGTCTTCTCACAGACCCAGGGTATGAACCAAACCATTAACCAGAGATCAAGGCTTACGTGTCAGTAAACTTTACAGATGCTTTCAGACATCACAGACTTCTGAAATTCACTTGTCTTCAGCATGCGAGTAGCTTTTATGGAAGAAGAGTAGTATGTGTAGGAAACACTACTGTATTTTTATCTGCAATAATAAATGTAGGCTCTGGGTACCTCTTGAATCTGTTATGTGATAAAAGCCTTGTAAGATTGAGATCTTTAATGTTTTTTTAGATCAACATGATGCATAAGTTTAAAACTGCATCTGTTTAAAGGGATTTATGACTAAAACTGCTTGTTTTTCTACAGAATTGTCTGGTGTTTCTCAGCTTGAAGAAGATCTGCAGTCATTATTGATCCTCTTTCTTGGCGTTACCGTTTTTGAAGTGAAGTGTGCCTAGCTTTCTAGTGTGAGCTCTCTTTGCAGCCATCTTAAACCAAAACTAAACCAAACACTAAAAAAAAAAAGCAAAGGAGTTTTTGTTGATCCATAAAGTAGACACGCTCTAGTTCTACAATGTCCAAGTCATTCCAGCAGTCATCTCTGAGTAGGGATTCCCAAGGTCATGGGCGTGACCTCTCTGCAGGAATAGGCCTTCTTGCTGCTGCTACCCAGTCTTTAAATATGCCAGCATCTCTTGGAAGGATGAACCAGGGCACTGCACGCCTTGCTAGCTTAATGAATCTTGGGATGAGTTCTTCATTGAACCAACAAGGATCTCATAGTGCACTGTCTTCTGGTAGCACCTCTTCCCATAATTTGCAGTCTCTATTTAACATTGGAAGTAGAGGTCCGCTCCCTTTGTCTTCCCAGCACCGTGGAGATGCAGACCAGGCCACTAACATTTTGGCCAGCTTTGGTCTGTCTGCTAGAGACTTAGATGAACTGAGTCGCTATCCCGAGGACAAGATCACTCCTGAAAACTTGCCTCAGATCCTTCTACAACTTAAGAGGAGGAGAGCTGAAGAAGGTTATGGTAGAGATGGCAGATCATCCACACGGGAACCACCGTACAGAGTCCCTAGGGATGATTGGGAAGAAAAAAGGCATTTTAGAAGAGATAGCTTTGATGATCGTGGTCCTAGCCTCAACCCAGTGGTTGACTATGACCATGGAAGTCGTTCTCAAGAATCTGGTTATTATGACAGAATGGATTATGAAGATGACAGATTGAGAGATGGAGAAAGGTGTAGGGATGAATCTTTCTATGGTGAGACTTCGCATAACTATCATAAATTTGACAGTGAGTATGAGAGAATGGGTCGTGGTCCTGGTCCCGAGAGATCTCTCTTTGAGAAAAAGAGAGGGGCTCCTCCAAATAGCAATATTGAAGACTTCCATGGATTCTTACCGAAGGGTTATCCCCATCTGTGCTCTATATGTGATATGCCAGTTCATTCTAATAAGGTGAGTCACACACCAGATACTTCTATTTTCCTTTACGTTGTAGTATCTGTTCTGTTTTTACCTATTTCTTTAATTATTTCTGTAGCCTGGTTGCTTTTGAAATGATCTGAAAGTTGGTTTGAGAGTGAAAAAGGCACTTGGTTTATTTGCAAGGTAATTGTTAACAAACACTGTAAACCAGGGCTTTACATTAATGTGTTTTGTTTGCCCAGATTGCTTAACTTCAGGTCAAACAGCTATCATCCACTGGGATATCTTGTTTATATTTTACATCTACATGTTCTCTTAACCACAAACATCTGGCATTCAAGCAGTTTTGGGGTGGGTCCCGTTATTTTTTGGTTGGTTTGGGGTTTTTTTGCAGTGTATCTACTGTGCCATTCTGGAAGCTAGTTTCAGCTCTCCTCCACATCTGTCTTGGTTGCTGATTTATATGTAGTTAAGATGCACTCTTGCACAGTTCTGCTTTTTCCCCTGCCCAAAGGGAAAGAGTTAATGTAGAGCCCTGGAACTCATTTGCAAAAGTAAACCCCACGTTTTAGATGAGCTCATTCTTGCCTTTTTAATTTCACTTTAACACTCTCTCTCATACTATGGCTGAAATTTGTCGTCATTTTTCTCCTTTTTTCACAACTTTCTTAGAACACTTGAGCCTCCCTTTTTATTGTCCCATGTTGCATCTCTCCCTGTAGACTCAGTCAGTCTGCTGTTGCTCTGTGTTCCTGGTAGTGTTCTTTACTTGGCTCCCCAGTGCAGAGATCTTGGGGGTGTTCCCTCTTGGCTGTCCAGGACTGGTCCAGCTCTGCAAAGGGAGAGGTCACTCCAAAGGGCCTGGTTGTATCCTCACGTTGTTTTCAGAGCCTTCTCACCTTCAGCTTTTCCAATGTTACTCATCTTGCTGATTTTCAGTGTACTAGGCAATTTAATTGGCTAATTGGCTAATACAGTGCCCCTCTTGTCACAATTAGTGGCTAATTAGCTGGAAGGCCTTCAATTGAAAACATAATAGATGCTGTTACTGTAAAATTGGTACAATGTGGAATTGCTGTTACTAACCATTTCTTTACAGTTACCTCTCAAAAAAGTGCTGCTTCTCTGCATCTGATCTTTTTGAAACACGAGACTTCCTCTGTTCCCTGCAAGGAAAGGATCAAACCAGTGGCAGATCTGACAGTTGATGAACTTGGGTTGCTTTAATTACTTTTGACACAAAATAATCACAGTAATCTGGGGTCCTTGACTCCTGTGTTTGCCATTTATTGCCACAAAAGGTTGAAGGTTTCACAGTTTAGCTCCAGGCTCAGTTTGCTGAAAGAATTTCAGTGGGTTAGATTGAAAACATAAACTTCTGAGGCCCTTGAAGATGGCACCCAGTAATCCTGTAAGTAGGGGTCTTTTTAGCTCTTTATTTTAAAGGCTCGTGGCTCTCTATGGGAAGGGAATTTCCAGGGATGAGAAATACCAAATTCTTTTAACAGCATCACTTAAGTGGCTGATCTCTTCTGTAACATGGAAACCCTTTTTTTTTTTTTTTTTTTAGGAGTACACTTTGATTTAAAGCACTAGTACACCATAAACTATTTGAGATTGGATCTTCTGTTTCTTATGACCCAAGTTTGGGGTTTGTTTCTAATTTCAGGAATCATATCACCACAAGAATTTTTCTCTTTCTCTCCTTCTTTCCTCTGCTTTGAATACCTAAGTATCACAGAATTCCTTATTTTGTGTCTCCCACCAAATTGAATCGTGTAAAACTTAACTTTAAAAGTAATTTGACCTGAACCAAAATTTATGGAAAGCAGAAAGGGAATACTTCTCTTAGCTGGGACAATGTAAACTCATTGCTGCAGTATCAAAATCTCATTTTCCCACCTCCAAATAAAAGTATCAGGGATTTTGAAAAGTGTTTGCTAAAACAACGTGTATTTTAAGCCTGAGCAGGGGGTTAAACACCCTTCCTGTAACTTAAACTGGCAGACTAGTCCCCTCTTTTATTTTAGTGATGTTCCAAATTGCTTCTTTCATTGGATGTGTCTATATTTTAAGACCCAGTTTGTTTCGTGGCTGTGAAGTAAATGCCCCAGTTACTCGAGGCGTTTTGTCAGTCCTGATCCTTTTATCAAGGAAGGGGATGTTGCATGTGGAGGGATCATTTTCCCTGCCAGACAGAGGCTGGTGGGACACAACCAGATGAAGGTGGTGGTTAAACACTTGATCTCGTGGTGCATCTCCAAGGGAAAACTTGGCTGCGGCCCCAAGAGAGGCCTGGCTAAAATTAGGTGCTTGAGTTTGGCCTCATTTTGTGAGGAACAGGGTGTCCTCTCACTGGCAGCACTGAGGCAAAGGCTAATCTGGGTTGGAAGAAACTCAGTTCAGCTTAACTTGGGGTGTTTGTGTTGATGGGTGTAAATAAAACATCCCTGGTGCCCCCAGACCTGGGAGGGGGGGATGTCTGAGCCTGAGTGCAAGCAGCAAAGGGAGTCCAGAGTAGGAACTGTGTCATGAAGTTAATGTGGATGAGCCATCATGTTCCCTCTGGGGAAAGAAAAATCAAAGGGATAGGTCAGATCTCCCTTTTTTTGCCAATTTAAAAACAATTGAGAATTCAGTCTCTAGTTTGAATCTCTCTCCGTGTTGATTTAGAATAAATTGTGTTAAGATAGATCCAAAGCATGTCAGCCACTGAGGCTTTACTGACTGAGCACCCAAATTTAGGGGGATTTGGTGGCCAAGGGACTGTTGGAGTACAGAGCTAACACTTGTTAGAAAGTGTTGAACCAAAGAAACTTTATGTGGAGTGTTTCATAGATTTTGGTGGGGTTTTTTCCATTGTGTTTGCCAGCCTAATTATTTATAGGTGCAGAGCCTACATCTTGTGCAGTTACCAAGCAAAAGTGGTGCTGTCATTTCCCATGTTGATAGAGTGAAGGTTTCCTCTTGCTCCAGGGAGTAATATTGCAGTACTTTGGGGGAGACTTGAAATCCAGGGTTTTCTCCTTTATGGAAAGTGCAGGGCAGCCATTTAACACCTGGAAACACCAGGAAAGCCTGGGAAGTGTCTCACTGTCTCCAGAAGGATGGCTGTAGTGTGCGGTGGGTCCCCAAAACATGAGGAAAGATGAGGGATTAGGAAAAAATCCTTTGTGGGTGCCAGGCAGAAGTAAATGTGCAAGAAGAGCTGCATAAAGCAGCTGCAGCGCAGTTCAGGTTTGTAATTGAAAGTGTGGCTGATAAGAGGAGCCCTTCAGCTGATAAACTACACCCGAGATCTGGAATTGCCCTCTGTCATCCCAGACTTGCCCTGTGTGTTGATCCAAGAAAACAGGAAGCTGCAAAAAGCATGGACTGGAAAACAATCTGCAGGGAAAACGGAGATCCCTCATTCCTTTCTAGTGCAGAAGCCAGAACCAGGAGTTTTACCTGGATGATTTGGTTTAATTCCATTATTCCTCCTTTTTTTCTTGGTTATTCCCTTCAGATGGTCACATATTTTTATATTTACCTGTACACTTGTAGTTTGTCCTAGCTATGCACTTCCATTTCAGTCTTTCCTTTCTGAATTCCTTGCAATTTCTTGGCCTCTTTATGGTTCTAAAAATTGGAGTGTTTAGTTCACATTAACATGTACAAGTCTGAGGAATGAAGCGGAGAGAGTGGAGGAAATTCTGAAGTGCCTAAAGACAAAGAGCCTTCAGTTGCAAAGGCTGTGCTCAGCACCCCAGGGAGCTCTGCCCTCTGAGGCAGGAGCAGCCCAGCTCCCACCACACACCTTTGCACCCAGCTCAGGAGGGAGGAGGTAGGTCCACTGCCACTCCTCAGAGCACTGCAAGGAGATGGTGTTACCTGTTCATGTGAGTCCTTCAGCTTAGAAGGCAGTGGCTGTACAACATGATGCTGTTGAGGGGCCCTGCCCTGTGTGGCTGTTAACTGGGAATTCTTTGCTTTGCTGCAGGAGTGGAACCACCACATCAATGGAGCGACTCACAGCCGCCGCTGTCAGCTGCTGCTGGAAATGTATGACCTCACCTGCAGTAAAGGGGCACCCAGGGGGCCTCTGCACACCTGGGGGGCTGGGGGTGGCCCTGGGGGTCCCTGCCAGCTCAGCACACGCTGGGAACCCGTGGTTTGGGAGAATGGTCACTCTGCCCAAAGCAGGTTTAGAAAACATCCTGTGCCTTGCAGGGAATAAAAACATCTTTGAACACCTTCAGGACAGATAAAGGAGCTTGGGTCATGACTTGGAAATCCTGCTGGTGTATATGTGATATTTTACAGTTGGGTCCTAACAGTCTTACAGTCACTGATCCCAACTCCTACCTTTTTGTTGTAGAATAAACAATTAGGAATGTAACTTAGCAGCCACACTGCAAACAGTGCAGGGAGCTTGGCCTGAAGAGCAGCACTTCTTTCAGTGCTCCTGGCTCTTGCAGTGGGCCTGGAGTCCATCCCTCTTTATTCCATGCACAGCTTGTGTGAGAAGTGTTACACAGCTGGAGGAGATTGTGGTTTTCTTATGTTTTCTTTTAATTTTGTTTCCTTTAAGATATCCAGAATGGAATCCTGACAGTGATTCAGGACATGGAATGTAAGTAGTAATAATTTTGAAGTTGTTTTTTTTTTAATTTGAAGCAGAGGATGTTCTTAAAGTTGATGAACAACCCCCCTCCTTTGCCTCACATGGATTCCTCCTTTGTTTTCTCCCTGAAGAGCAGCTGTAAAAGTAGCTAAAGTTGTCTACAGAGAAGCTCTGCAGAATTTAGGGGAGGTTGAGAACGAAAGCTTCAGTTCTTTGGTTTAAAATTACAATGTCTTGTCTTCTTTTTGTAGGGGTGATCCCTTTATGTTGCAGCAATCCACAAACCCTGCACCAGGAATTCTGGGACCACCCCCACCTCCATTCCACCTTGGAGGACCTCCTGTTGGGCCAAGAGGTAACCTCAGGAATACTTCCAAAGGCTGAACTTTTTGCTAATTGTTTTTTTCTTGTTGTTTTAATTTGTTGCCAGTGCTTCAACAAAAGAAAACACTTTTCTGAGCAGTAGAACAGACATACTTAAGTCCCTCCCTGCCCAAAGACTCTGTCAATAAGTCATTTGTTCTTATGGCTGGTGGTGATTTTTAGCTGTGATTTATCGACATGTGTTTTGGACTTGGATTTTTTCCTGTCTGGGTTTTTGTATCTGCCTTGCAAGTAGCTACGTGTTGGTGGAGTTTTGTTTGAGCAAGTCACAAGAACTCAATCTCCTGAGTGGTTTTTCTCCCTAATTCCAAGTGAATTTGAGAAATAAATTTGAATAGCAAGTGAGAAGTGGGAAGATGGGTGATGCCTCTTCCTCTCAGGAAGGGAGGCTGAGAATCAGCTTCTTGCCTGATGTTGCTACTTCCTTAAATAGTTTGAATGACTAAAAGAAGAAAACTAATTCATTTACCTGAGTCTCTTGACAGAGTACAAGTATTTTAGACACTCTTAAGATGATAGGTGCATTTAATTTCATTAAAATAATACTATTAATTTTTCAGAACTCAAAATTGACTAAAAAGCAAAACCATCTGCAAGGCTTTTTTCCAGTTATTTCCCAGTAAAATGGACATTGTGATAGAACTGGTGATGTTTTAGAATCTAAACCCTCAGTTGAAAAAAAGAGTATTAGATAAAGAGTTCTCCCATCCTATGTGTACAGAGGTGTTTTTATGAGGCAGATCTTTCTCTAAAATAGGAGACTTCTTTTTCAAAAGGCTCCACTTGTTCTCTGCTGTTTCTGCACACCAGTAAATGCAGCTCTTTCTCTGATGTTCAAGTGAACCAGGAGCAGGAAGGAGGACCCAAGTTGCAAGAGCTCTGAAATAAATTAAAAGCCTTTATAGACTGTAAAAAAGTAATTAGCTTTTAAAACTTGATGTCATTCAGGTTTGGTATTACAAGTGACATATCTTTTAAGAACTCGTGATGAGATGTGTTAATCCCAGTCCTACAGGTTCAACTAAGCTTGTTCATTCTTTTAATTTCTTAAAGGAGCTGGAAATGGCAATATGCAAGGGCCGAGGCACATGCAGAAGGGCAGAGTGGTTAGTATTTAAGAGTCACTATTATTTCACTCACCATTTTGTTCTGTAATTCTCATTTGCTTCCTTAAAGTATTTTTTTAACTAAAGGATTTGAAGTGAGATTTTAGTGGAAATACTGTAACTTTGGCATAACTCTGGGGGTCTGTTGTGCCAAATGCTCCACAAAATACTCTGAAATTGTACAGAACCTTCTTAAACATTCTCTTATGATGAAGCTGTGGGAAGTTCTGTGCCTTTTCTGTATGCATCTTGTTCTGGTTACTGAAGATGTAAAAACTAAAACAAAAAACAAATGGAGCAGAGCCTTGAGAGACTCTGTAGGTTTTCTGATGCTTGTGGGTATTTTCATGGTGTGTTCTACTACTTTGTGTCCAACAGGAAACAAGCAGAGTTGTGCACATCATGGATTTCCAGAGGGGAAAGAACTTGAGGTACCAGCTGCTTCAGCTTGTTGAACCCTTTGGCATAATTACAAATCACCTGATTCTAAATAAAATCAATGAGGTAAGATCAGCCCCTGTGGCACTGCTGGTTGTGTCTGTGACTGTCTGAGCTTAGATTTGTGAAAGGACTTGCTCAGCCACCAAGTGAGGTGACACACATGTCATCAAGGCTGTGTGGGAAAGGAAGAGTGTTTCCACAAATGCTGTGCTACTGCATTTTCACTTAAGTATTAAAAAAATCCTTCTTTTTGGGTGTTGGTAGCTTTCTCAAAAATACCAAATTCTGTTCCTTTTTTAATATTATCTCAAAACCTGTTTGGTCTCTAATTGTATTATACACTGTGTCATATTTTGAAGTGTGAGAAAAGCCAATATCATAGAAGAGAAAAAACAGGAAGCAATTGAATGTTCTGAATCTAAATCTAGGTGGAATGTAAACAAACCAAATAGTTCTGTTTGTGCACCTAAAGAAAGTATGTGAGATTCATGCCAAGTTCTGCAGGTCAGTTCATGTTTCAAGCAAAAAGCAATTCTCACTTTTGATGCAGGTGTTCTGACAAGAAAACAAGGAAGAGCTTGACCACGGAAGCAAACCCACTGATCCCTGAAGGAACAGTGTTTAATTTAGTTTTATATTATTTCAGGCATTTATTGAAATGTCCACCACTGAAGATGCCCAGGCTGCAGTTGAGTACTATTCAACAACACCTGCCCTGGTGTTTGGTAAACCAGTCAGAGTCCACTTGTCACAGAAATACAAGAGAATAAAGGTAAAACACTCCTGCTTGTTCAGCACTGCCTTATTTTAATCGGGGGCCATCAGTTTTAAAGGCTGTTGCATTTAAGTCCTTAATTCCTGTACTTCTCACCTGTCTCAACTTATACACAGGTGACTGTCCCTTGATTATTTTACATACAGGTGTTCAAAAATGTCATTCCCTTTTAATTTTAGAAACCTGAGGGTAAACCTGACCAAAAGACTGAGCCACCCAAACCAGAACTGGGCCGAGTGATTCACCTGAGCAACTTGCCCCACTCGGGGTACTCTGACAATGCAGTGCTCAAACTGGCTGAGCCCTATGGCAAGATCAAGAACTACATCCTCATGAGGATGAAAAGCCAGGTAACTCACCCAGGGTGGGGATGAGCTGGGGCAGGGCAGGCTCTGTGCTCTGGCAGAGCTGTGCAAATGATCGGTGTAGGTGGGGTTTGCTCTGGAGCTTCCTGAGAAATGTCCCTGGAACAGGAGCCCCTTGGAAAACAGGAACAGGCTGCAGCTGGGGAAAAGATATTTTAGTGTTGAGGCTTAATTATTGGGTTGTGCAGATTTCCTTGGGGCTGAGAAACCATCACCTGCAAAACACTAACAAATACATGGCACGTTTCTTTCATTTACCCTTTATTTTTTATTCTTTAAAGCCAAATAAAAGCAGTCCTGTTGTGGCTGTAGCTTGAAAAACAAAGGTTTGAAGACAGTGCATTGCATGTAGATAGTGAAATGGTTTGGATGTGCACAGACACGATTTCTATAAATATACAGGAGTTTAAACTACTTGCTTCTATTTTTTTAAGCTTTACTGTCCCAGTTTGCTGCTCCCTTGAGTTAAATGGGAAATTCCAGTGCTTTTTCAAAGAAATGAGTGCCTGAATCCCCTAATGCCACACTTGTGAAGTGAAAAATCACTGGAATCTCTTGTGTGACCCCTAGGAAGTCCTCCCTGACCTTGTTTCACTGACAGAATGAAATCCCTCGCTGTGTAAGTTGGCTGCAGAAACAGGTTTCAGCTTTCTGCCAAGGATACTCCAGCCCATGGAATTGTTTACATCTTGTTCAGCAACCTTAGTGTTCCAGAGGCTTGTTCCCAGGAGCAACTCCCAAAGCTGGGCTTACAAACCAGCAGTTGCTGCCTCTCTGTATCAGACATACCTCAAAAAAACAAAACTAACTTACCAGGGTAGTTTGTGTGCTTCCCTGGAATTCTCAGGTACAGAAGCACTAAATAAGAATTTAATTTAAATGGCATTTTATGGTGACTTTTCCCAGATGTTTAAATGCTTCTTTAATTTCAGAACTATCTGTGGGCCAGTTGTTACTGAATTGAAAAGCTGGAGTGAGTAGAGCAGGTGCATCAATTACAAAGGTTTTGGAGAGGATGGATATAACTGAACCTCATCTTTTTTTTTTTCAGCATCTGGAAATGCTGTGTTTTAAGTTCAATAACTTTACCTGCAAAAGGTGTTTCATAGCCCTTTTTAATTTGTGTTCTAATCTTTCCAGGCTTTCATTGAGATGGAGACCAGAGAAGATGCTTTGGCCATGGTGGAGCATTGTGCCAACAAAGCCCTTTGGTTCCAGGGCAGATGTGTGAAAGTGGATTTATCTGAAAAATACAAGAAGCTGGTGTTAAGGGTAGGGAGTAGGTTTAAATTTTTTTAATTGCAGTGGAAGGTGTAAAGTGAAGTAGAGGACAGCCATCACTTCCTGGGAATTTCCTGCTGGCTATGGGATGGAAGGGTTCACTCAAACGTTTCCTGGCTCCTTAAGTGCAGTTACTTGGCACGAGAGGGGTGTAATGAGGGCTAGAACAAAGTTAAAGGATCTACTTCCACATTAAACAAGACCTAAACAATTAATAGAATTCTGGTTTTGGAGTAATTGGTGTAGATTTTAATGGAAATGGCTCTGTTTAGAATGTTCTGTGTTATGGGTTTGTTTTCTTCCTCCCCCTCCTCTGAAAGTGAAATAACTCTGATACCTCTGTATGCGCAGAGAAAGTTTAGCTGAGAGCTTTTTTTATGTAACACCAGGATAGTATTTGTGCAATTTTAAGATTTCCAGAGTGGGACACAAGGCAGAAAAACAGAAGAAATCTGAACTGTCAAACTGTCTGCTGAAAACATCAGCTTTCTCTTGTGGAGTATGAAGAAATCTCACTGTTGTTCATGCTCCAAACCAAACAAGTATTAGTGGCAAATTCAAATATTTCAGCAATGCATTGAACAAGATTCCTACAAATGACGTTTCCTGTTCAGTGACTCATAAATAAGTCAAGTGGTGGGAGTCTGCTGAAGGTTTTCCACTGATGATGGGGAGAAAAATACGGATTAGAACCGATCTGTGGCA
Source organism: Serilophus lunatus (assembly GCA_013399895.1). NCBI lineage: Eukaryota > Metazoa > Chordata > Aves > Passeriformes > Eurylaimidae > Serilophus > Serilophus lunatus. The sequence continues at coordinate 688,961 of VXBA01005753.1, read as the reverse complement.
ATGGCTGCACCATGGATCAGCTCCTGAAAAAGGAGGAATTGAATGTGAATTTTCTGGAGCAGGAGATACCATTTGTTTTGTATTGAATAATTGATGTTTCCTGTGAGTCAGGGGAATTTCCAGGTTGGTCAGATCCTGTGTGCCATAAATTAAGAGTTTACGGATGGGTTGGTGGGTGGGCAGTGGCACAGGAGGCCCTGTGGGTGACTGGGAGCACTTGGCTGGATTGTGCCTCTGCTCTGAATTAATGCTGCAGCAGTTGTGTAAATCATACTCTGCTCTTACTCACAAAGTCTTCTAATTTTATTTTAGATTCCCAACAAAGGAGTTGAACTGCTGAAAAAGGATAAAACCAGGTAAGCTCCTATTGTTAAAGCATAATGTTTGTTAAAAGAAATCCAAAAATACCTTATTCAAAGGATGGAAATAGCTCAAAAGAATCAGGTAAGCTTTGAGATCAGATTGTTGTTTGTTGTGCCCGGAGATGAGCTGTTTCTAAGAGCTGCCTACCCCCTTCCTCTAATGATGGGAGATTTCACAGCCTCCTCAGGAAATCCTTTCCAGCCCCTAATTAGCCCTGCCTTCCTGCCATTTAAACCCACGAGCAGTTGTCCTGTCTTGTAAAGATAATTTCTCCTTGCAGCAACCTTTTGTATGTTTGAAGAATGGTGTCCTTCAAGGTTTTCCTCAGCCTTCCATTTCCTGAGCTGAAACACAGTATTTTTCAGGCTTGTCTAGAGAAATGCAACCCTTTTTTTTGAGTAATTTCTGAGCTCTTTCTATGTTTACAAGCAACAAGTGTTCTTTGTTCTTTACAGAAAGAGAACATACTCTCCAGACAGCAAAGATTCTCCCAGTGACAAGAAGTCTAAAACAGAACCTGCTCAGAAACCTGAAAGTGGCACTACAGAAGAAAAAGCGAAAGAGGAGAAACAAGAGGATCCTGCTGAGCCTTCAGGTGCCAAAAGTGGGGAACAGGCAGAGCAAGATGAGCCCAGTTTACTCCTGGAATCCGAGGATGAGCTGCTGGTGGATGAGGAGGAGGCAGCAGCACTGCTGGAAAGTGGGAGCTCAGCAGGAGAGGATGCAGATGTTGCCAATTTAGCTGATGTGGCTACTGAAGAAAAAAAGGACACCCCTGAGGACGTGACCGTAAAAACTGAGGGGAATGTTGTGGCCACTCCAGCAGCCAAGAAAAAGCTTAAAAAGGTAAATCCTGCAGCAAGGGGCTGAGTGGGGGAAGCCCAGTGTAACTTAGGCAGCACACCATGTATATTGTATAGCAGAGCATTTTCTTTAGGTCTTCAAAACCCCTGTCGGAGGGAAACAGGTGCTAAAGCTCCTGTGAAGGAAGTGGAAGATCCCACAGGGAATCAGTTACAGATGCCTGGTTCTGTTCTGACAGAGACCTTTACCTTCAGTGCCCTACCCCTGTCATCTCCTGGGGATTTGTTTGCCTTTCTCTTCACCCCTTTTTTGACTAACATTGAGCAGCCAGGAACTATTTTCTCCCAAGCAGTTTCCGGGGTCACTGCCTGTAGTTACCCCTGAGTACAGACACAGCAGGGATGTTCAAAACCAATTTACTGGGGACTAAAGGCTTATCTGGACTTGGACAGAGCTGTGTGTACCAAGCCTGAGAGGTGGGCCAGGCCATCTGCAGCACCCCTTCCCCATTGGAGAAAGAAAATAATGGGGTGCAGGGTGTCTTCACTCACAGGCTACTTGCTGGGAATTCCCTTTTTCTCACCAGATGATCCCACACTCGTGGTTTTGTGTGCTACCAGCTGCTTTCTCAGCCATACTCAGTTCTGAGGAGGAGCATGCAAAGTTTTAGTAGCTTTATTGACGTGGAATGTTGTTTTGCAAGAAAGTAAGGCCTGTTCCCTATCAATGAATGAATGTGCGTGGATCTCAGTTGTGGGGGATCCTATCAGGAGTCTGGCAGTAATAATGCAATGCAAATGGCATTAGTATTCCTTGTTTCTTAGGATGTGGGTGTCCACTGAGATAAACTGCCTCAAATCCAAAGTTTTGCTTCCTTGTAGACCCACATTCACAAAGATAATGCTGTTTTAGTCCTGATGACAGTTGCTGTGGAATAATCATGTCTCCATATCAGCAGGAATGTTTCCAAAAGTTCAGAGATTAGACAGTCACTCTTTAATGGACATGGATTTTAAGAGGCCTCCAAAGTCTGGGTGGTTGGTGGGGTTTGGTTGGGTTTTTTATTAAGCTTTTAATTAATTTTTTTTTTAATGAACCATCATATCATTGATGGGCATGGAATAGTTTTGCTTCAGGTGTGAATTGAAGATCTTGTGGCACTGTCTCAAATGGAAACAAAACTTGTGCACTCCAAAATTAGTTTCACCTCAAATTAAAAGATTCATGTTCAAAGGACTTTCAATTTAAGAATTTAAGTATCTATTCTTAAATTGAAAACACATGTCAATAGGATGAAACAGTGCCAAAAAGATCATTATTTTGAAATGGAATCCTTGATTCTGGGGCAGTGGGGTACCAAAAGAGCTTGTTACACCTCTGCATGTCTGAGCAGCAGTTTGAACGAGCCAGGTGGGTCTTGGAGGAAGAAGGTGAGCATTTTCCAGGGGATTTGGAGAAGGTATTTCTCCCGAAACTTAGGAGGGTTTGAGGGCAGCCCTCGAGCCCGAGCTGACGTGAGGCCCCGTTTTGCAGCAGCGTTACGTGGGCGGCTTCCCCCGGAGCATGGAGGGCTTTGTGACCCTGGACGAGGTGGGCGACGAGGAGGACTCGGACCACCAGAAGCTCCGCAAGTCGGGCTTGGCTTTGAAGGGAGGGGCCAAGAACGAGGACAGTCTGGCAGAGATCAAGGTGGACAAGATCGAGGAGCCGGAGCAGGAGAACGAAACGTTAGAAAACGGCACCAAGCCCGAGGGCAGTGTGAAGGCTGAGCCTGCGGAAGGGGCCGAAGCCACGGCAGCGCAGGACCCCGAGAAGAACACCCAGGAAAACACAGAGCCCCAGGAGGAGCAGGAAACCAAGAGTGTCCCCGAGAAGCCTCTGGTTCCAGATGAGTTGAGGATTGGGCCGTACCAGCCAAACATTCCTGTGGGTAAGGCTGCTCCTGTTTCTTCTCCAGTATGTCTCTGTGCGTTGCAGTAGCATTCCTCATTTCATCTGACTTTTATTTTTGGCAACACATTGCCCCAGAGCCTTTCATTTTAGGGCCTCCCCATCTTCCCCCTTCTTCACCCCTCCCCTAACCCAACTGTTTTCTTTCTGTTGTCCCTTATTTTCATACAGTTCTCCATAACACTTTCCTTAGGCAGAAATTAAGTTGAAAGAGGTATATTTTAGCAAGACAATTATTAGCACAAAGCACAACAGTGGTAATAGAGTCATACTAAATTCTACAAAACTGATCACAGAACATGGTGAGTTCTTTTGAAGGAACCAATAAAATTAACCCTTAATCTGAAAGGTTGATTTTAAATTAAAAACTAAAACAAAAAGCCTGCACATATTTAGTTATTACTAGGCCCCTGCTTGACTAAACTAAATCAAGGACTTTTAAAGATAAAGCAGCTTTTAATGTAAAGTGAAATATGGTTTTAAGATTTAGCTGAAATGACATATGACATTAAAAGAAATGATGTAGAGTAGATCTCTTAGTTTATTTTGTGGTGTTTACTCCTCTAGGTGTGAATTATGTGGTACCCAAAACAGGGTTTTATTGCAAATTGTGTTCCCTGTTCTACACAAATGAAGATGTTGCAAAAAAGACCCATTGCAGCAGCCTTCCTCATTATCAAAAGTTGAAGGTAAGGCAAAAACTTGTTCATTTTAAATGGCGTGATTCTTTCTGGGGATTAGAGCTCAACGAGACTGGACTGAGGACAAAAAAGACCTTTCAGGCAGTGGAAATTGGCTTATTCTATAACTTTTAACTCCAGGTAGACCTCTCCAAAACTCCATCTTGTGAAAATAACGCACAGAATACACAGTTTAGAGATGGGCTCCAGCGTTTTTTTTCTTGTAAATTTGGATTAAAGAGGGAATTCAATTGGACTAAAGGCTAGGCTTAGAGTAAATACAGATGGCTCAGTCCCTTTGAGATTGTTTTTAACCACTCAACACAGTTTAAGATGAAGTTTTTATATATTTAAGAATCCAAAACCATTTGCAACTTCTGATTTTGTGAGCACTTTCTATACTTTCTAACTGGCTGAGGTATCACATGATTGCATGGCATGAGTGACATTGCTGCTGCTGTATCCTCCTACTGTGAGCTGCTTCCATCTCACCTCCAGGAAAGGGCAATCCCACAGGGAATCCTGAGAGTCACCAGTGCTCCATGAATGGATTCACTGCAGTCCGTCCCTGAGCTCCAAGCAAACCCCGGGGGCTCCACAGGGAAGGAGCAGGTGGCACCTCAGACTCCAAATATTTGCCTCTCCTTGCAGTAACAGGGAACCCTAAACAAACACAGCCCCTGGGAAGGCACATGGCTCAAATAAACGTCATCAAGCAAACAGCAGTGTCGAGGAGTAGATCAGAAAATCAGTGCCCATGCAGGGTCCTGTAGGAAGAAATCCCACCTCATCCATCACCATAGTGTTTTTTTTTTGTTTGTTTTTTTTTCTCCATTGAGGTACCTGATTGTGGGACATTAAAGCCTTGATGTGAAAAGGGAAGGGGGAGGATAATGGCAGTTTATTAACTTGATTGCTTTGCCTTTTCCATGGCACAGATGAGGAGTGAGCTGCTGGTGGGGGCTGTGTGACAGTGGGGGGGGTTGGAACTGGGGAGGGAAGGGGGGGATGCAGCTGTAATGGCACCTCTGGAGCTGGGAATGTCAATGAACAGGTGAATTGGTGCTCCTACCAAATGTCATCCCAGTGGTAACCAATTCCTCAAACTTCCAAAACAGCCCTCCCCCAGGGAGGGGAGGTGTTTTGTCCCTGCTGCTGTGGGTGGCAGATTCCAGGCAGGTAAGCGGCACAGTCACTGTCACAAGGCCATGACGAAATGGAAAGGAATTCCCTTGGCTTGCCAGGAGGAGCTCAGACTCCACTCCAGGGCAGGGAGAAGTGCCAGCCTCGTTAGTTACAACCTTTGCAATTAATGTTCACAGATTCTAAACCTGAAAATTGGATTTATGTTTCTGTTCTTGATGTTGTAACTGTGAGAAACTCATATCCCAAATATAATTGTTTTCTTTTAACAGAAAATTCTGGATAAAATGGCAGAAGACTACAGGCAAAAGAAAGAAGCTTAAAAAGAAGGAAGGATGTAAGGAAAACGTGGCTTTGTTTTTAATGTTAATCTTTTTTAAAAGCAGTACAAGTAGTAGATGGAAATACTGTATTCTTTTTGGGTTTAGTGAGATACAGTAGGCATTAGAGGTCTGCTCATGTGTTAAATGTCGTAGCAAAAAGCATATGCAGTTAAGTTAATGACAACAATTTGTTCTTAATGTGAGAATGGCAACAAGTTTTTGTTTTGACACTTCAAGCTATTACAGAAGAAAAATCCTGCACCCTTGTGGAAAGCTCATCTATGAGAAGAAAACTTCATTTAAATAAATTGTCTTTCAGTTCCATTCTGAATAAAAAATGAAAAATAACACTGAATTTTTATTTTATCTAGAACATTCCATGTTTTGGTCTGAGCCTAGCAGCTATTTAATTTTGAGTGTAAGGCTGTCATTGCATTTCACTTTTGAAAAAGTCTTTAAATGTAAGTTGCATTTTTAAATGTTGAATTGCAATTTCTTTTAATGTCACTGCTGTTACCTATAGCAAATAGGAAAATTAGTGATTAGTCAGCTATACAACTTTGTGATTTTTTTCTAAGCTCTTGCTAGACTTTCCTATTCAGCTATTCTGTGTATTTTTAGTGAGAAGTAAATACCCATTCTCCTCTGACCAGTATTATTTCCTTGAGCTCTTCCTGCTTTTACTTGAATCTTGTTGCTGTGGTACATCTCTGGTTATCAAAAGCAGCATTGGAGTCCTGAAAGGGACAAAGGTATCTTTGTATTCTCCACCTGGAATTTTTCATACCCGCGTTTTAACACCGTTTTTTGTTCAAATCTGGTTTGTCAAGACTCTTTAGAACTGTGCTCTTAATGTACCTGCACATGTGAGATGTGAACAGGAATTTGCATGTGTAACCTGTGTTTATCTGTAGGTTTTGTTATTTACTGCTTCTTTGTGACTTCAGGTTACTAAAGTGATTCCCAATAAACGAAGCTAGGCCACAGTGATTGGTTATAGATGTTGGGCATGTTAACCAGTGTCTGCTGAACTCTGCTCTGTGTCACGTCACCACACTGAAAAATGTGCATGTTTTAACACCTGTGATTCAGCAGCTTCCTGCATAACTTTTCTTTCTCTTCCCTAAACCCTCTTGCATTCCCAAACAAATTAAAATGTCACCTGTTAAAACCCTGGTAGGTATATTCTGCTGCCACTTTTTATTTCTGAAGCGTTGGGGTGTTTCAGCAAAGCCACATCCCATCCGTGTGGATAAACACCACGGGGGTTGTTCTTCCATCCTGAGCCTCCACCAGTGAGGATTTGGGGGGCTCTGAAGGGTTTTTGGAAGCAGGGGACTGAGTCTGGATGAAAGGAATGTAGTCAAGCAGCCCCAAGGTGTGTGTTGTTATCAAAGCCTGACTTCCACACTTGTGTTCCCATCTGTGCCTGGTGCAATCCCTTCCTGAACTGCCCCATGTCCTCTGACAGCAGCAGTGCTGCTCCAGGGTCTCTGTGCTAATGAGCAGCTCCTGCTGCAGATTTGATTTAAATAGCACAGCCCTGTTATAAAATCCTACCCTGCAATGCCTCATTCTTGTGCTCGTACAGAGAGAAGTTCCTGCTCCGTACACGACACTCATTATTATGCAAAATTTTGTTTGGGCTTGTATGAAGTGGATTAAATGGTAGAACCTTAAAGCACAAGCAGCAGCAGCAGCCCTGCAGTCAGTTGAGATCCCAAGGATGGCCTTGGAGCCCCACTGAGGGTGGTGTTTGTCACTCAGCTGTCACCACGAGGCTGCTGAGTCCCTGGGCCAGGCCAGGCCTTGGCTGCAGAGCACTCACCCCCTCTAGTTTGAAGGTCTGCACCTCCCCCAAGCATTTTAAGTTCTCCTACAACATGCATACTTTAAAGTATTGAAATACCACCTTTCATTTTTAAAGTAGCCTTTTCTCAACTAATTGCCTGCTGGGAGGCTGTGCAGACTTTCCCCTCCTGTCCTCAGCCTGCTCTGAAAGCTGAGCTGTGTCAGTGCGGGGGGTGGTACATCTCTTTAGTTGTCCAGGTGTAAAGTGGTTGTGGCACTGCCCGACTTGAGAGTCCCCAAATCCCTGCCTGCAGGGAGCTCCATTTAGTGCCCGGGGAGGTGGGAATGTCACCTGTACGTGTGCACCAGGATGCTTTTGTACTTCAGAAAATCAGTCAAGCCCACTGCTCCTGCAAAGTGCCTTCTGTTTTCGTGCAGGGGTCAGAGAGAAAACAACCCTGACACTAATTCCTGAGGTAAAGGTGTCAGGAGAACTTGATCCTGAGGATAAATGCCAGACATGGGGGCTGCTTATTCTTTGAAATTCTCTGTGCAGGGTGAGGGAAATCCCAGAGCAGGAGGCTGAGTGTGAAATAGTGGGCTGTCCGATTTATCCACCAGCTTCCATATGTGCATTCCAGGAGGAGGAGTAACCCTGGAGGCTGCTCTTTGCTATGGAAATGAGTAGGAAACAAAGCCTTCCTGTTAGAGATGAGGAATCCTGGTGGATTTTTTGAGTTTGAAATCGCTGTGGAAGTGAGAGCATAGTATCATTTTTTAATGATAATGTGCAGGAAGTGTGAGAGGCCGTAATGGGACAGGCTGGGAAAGGTGACCAATATGATCAGCATAAACACTTGATGGAGGGAGGAATGCCCAGAAAATTCTAAAATTTAGGCTGAAAGAAGTAAGTAAAGGGTTGAGCAGAGGTACGTGAATGAAATTGTTACCCTCAAATCCCCCTTTCCCGCTTCCCTAAAGGGCGTTGCGCTGTGGCTGTCTCCTTTCCCTCCGGGGGCTGTGAAGCTCAGCCTGGACGCGCCCGAGCCCCGCGGGCCCTGAGGGCAGAGCTGGGCACGGGGCGGGACATGTTCCCCTCACGCCGAGGGCAGCCACGGGGAGGCGCGGGGCGGACACCAAACGTGGGGCTGCCAGCCCTTCGCGTCGGGGGCGTTGAAGCCCTGAGGCCCAGAAAGCGGAGCGGAGGGTTCGGGGCCCGTCCGTCAGGGCGGGGGCCGTTCCCAGACGCCCTCCGCAACCCCGGGGCCGTTCGGGGCCGCCCTCCCGACGGCGCCACAAGATGGCGGCCGCCCCGCCGGACTGCCCTTCCCGGCGTGCCCCGCGCGCGCCGCGCGAAATGGCGGCCGGGCGCCGCGCGGGACTACAACTCCCGGCACGCCTCGCGCCGCGCGGCGGGAAAACACTACGCGTCCCGGCATGCCCCGCGCCGCCCCCTCCCAGC
>VXBA01005753.1:656220-680172 GCA_013399895.1 Serilophus lunatus | reverse complement strand
GGGGGGGGGTCCGCGCCCGCGGGGCCGGCCCGGGGTGCCCGCGGGCGGGCTGGGCGCTCTTGCTGCCCCTCGGGGCGAGCGGGGCCCGCGCTGATCAGCAGCCCCTCGCTGTTTTCCCCATTTTGTGCCGGGCCGTGGCTCGGCCCGGGGCGGGCGGGGGGTGCGCCGGGGCCGTGCCCGGGCACAGAGCGCAGCGCGGGGCTCTCGGGGGCTGCGGCACAACCCGCAGGAAGCCCCGAGTTCGGGGGTTGAGGAGCAGCCGGCCCCACGCCTGGGAACCCTGGTACAGCTCCTTTTCCTTTCTCATTTCATCCCCAAGGTAAAAATCCTGGGTTTTTAGTGTTCTCCTTCACGCACTCCCAGTGTTTTCTGCATCATCCCCACTCCCTGCCACAATCCCAGAGTAATTTGGGTCACAACCTGTGGCAGAATTCTCCCTGGTTTCTGTTCCTTAGTGTTCCCAACTCTTGTATTTCCTTTTGCAGTGTCAGGAGCTTCAAGTTCCTCTGCTTCCCACCTCCTCCCAGATGGGAAAGGTGGTGTTTTTGTTCCCAGCAGTGGAGTTTGTTTTCTGCTGAGGTTGGGACTTTTTGCGAGACTGAAGTGGAATTTTGGCTCTTCTCCCTCAGAATTCCCTGGAATTCATGACTCAGAAGCTTGTAGCCAGTACTGGAGGAACAGGACTGGTCTTGTCCTCACCCCTGAGCACAGAAAGCAGCTGGTTTGGGTCTGAAAAGGGGGAGGTTGGTTTGTTTTAGTGGAAGCTGCAGAAAATGGGATGGGAAGGAATGTTGGAAAGGGCTGGCCTGGGGTTTCCTCCAGGGTCAGTGTGTGTTGGCAGGTTTCCCTGTGGGTTATCAGAGAAAAAAAGGATCTCCAGGTGGATATTCAAGGCTCTTGGAGCTCCTTGTCCTGGGCAGGGCTGGACAGAGCAACTTGCAGCTTGGATTGGGGTGTTCAGTGCAGCCTCCTGTCCTGTGTTAGGGTCAGTGCTGCCAGTAATCCTTAGCAAGTTTGTTGGAAAGAACATCAAAAAGAGCCTGTTTTCCCCTGCTGGAATTGCAGGATCTGCTGCCATTGGTGGCCCTTCCCAGGGAGCTGCAGTGATTTCCTGGGCTGGGCTTTGCCTTTGAGTTAAAAACCTGGGGCAGAGCAGGGCAGGCAGGTTCCTCCCTCTTTGTGCTGTTCTTAGTGACTCATTTGGATGGGGCAGGTTTTTGACTGCCAAGAATTTTGGCCCAATCAAGGATTTTGACCCCAAACTTCCATTAACTCCCCAGATAACAGGACCAGCTGGAATCCAGAATGAAAACATGAGGTGCTACGTGATGTACTGTAATTAAGCAATGAAATTAATTATTTTAATACCCTCTTCTCAGCATAAATTACTCTTTGATATGCAGACAAGGAGCTAAAACGTTTTGAGAATAAAACAGAAATGTCAGTTGCTGTTGCATCACTTCGTTGCCAATTTGAGCATGAGAAAAACACTGACATTTGATTGGGGTTTTTTTTTAGTACCTTTCCTCACTTTATGTACTGTTAAAAATGAATTCCAGCAGGGTCGGTACCCCAGCCCCCTGAGGTTTCCCAGCATTGATCTGTGTAGTGGGCAGTGCAGCAAGGAAAGGCAGCAGTGTCATCTCCTTTTGCCCAGGTGTGTAGGTGGCCCTGGGCTGTGCTGGAGGGGCTCAGGCCATTCCCAGGACAAGGATTCAGCCAAGTGTGGGATTCGTCCTGCTTTGGATGGGACAGAGCTCCCCTGAGCTCAGCCTGGCACCCCCTGGCCGTGCTGAGAAGGGAGAGGAGGGGCAGGGACTGTTCTGCTGCCCTCGGGTGCCTTTCCCCAGCTCTGGTTGCCTGGCCCTGCACAGGCTTGGCTTCTGCTCCTCCAAGGTTTCCCTCCTGCCATCCCACAACACTTGAAAGCGCTTTGGAAAACAAACTCTCCCTTTGAATCTCGCCTTAAGCACCTGACGTGGGTGTGCTCTCCGTGTTTCCCTGTCCCTTCTGCTTGGCCCTGGGAGCTGAGTTGCTCAGTGCCTGCAGGGCCAGGGGCAGGCTCCCGCTGACGGGGGGGGGTTCCCAGTTGCAGGTTTGGGGGCGGGGTGAGCCATGAAGGACCCAAGTCGCAGCAGCTCCAGCCCCAGCATCATCAGCGAGGACGTGATCCTCAACGGGCACCCGCACGAGGAGGAGAACCCCTTCGCCGAGTACATGTGGATGGAGAACGAGGAGGAGTTCAACAGGCAGGTGAGTCACCCACACACAGCCCCTCACAGCCACGGGCTGCTCTGGGGCAGCCTCAGGGCACTGCTGAGTGCTGCAGCAGGGAGGGCAGCCAGCAGGGCTGGCACGTGGCCCTGGGGCCTGTGGGGACCCGTGGGGACGTGTGGTGGTGCTGAGCTGGCAGCTGCAGGTGCACTCCTGCCTGGGGAGCAGCACTGAGGGCACAGCTCTTGGGACACTTGACACTCCAGGTGCTGTGGGGTGGGAGGGAAGCCTTCCCTTCCTCTGCCACCTGGCCACTGTTTTCTGCCTTTTCTCTCCCAGGCAGGGTGGGAACAGCCCACCCCCTTCCAGGCCCGTTTCCCTTTCCCACCCTGCTCCCTGTGCTCCAGCAGCTGTGGCTGAGCTGCCAGCACTGCAGTGGGGCACTGAGCTCATCTAAAGTCAGGTTCACTCCCAAAGTCTCAACCCTGTCTTGCACTGTTTCCTGTTGGGTGGTTTCTTTCCCCTGGGAACTGTGCTGTAGTTGGCAAACAGGGTTTGTAGTTCTTTGGAACAGATCTTTTCAGGCCCAGATTCCATTGTCAGAGCAGAGGAAAGGTGGGAATGTGAAGGGAGAAGGGACATGCTCAGGCAGGCAAACACCTGTGGTCACCTGCTGCTGCAGGCACAGCCCTCTGGGAGCCTGAGCAAGTTAAATTGGGCTGGAAAATGCAAACAGGCAGCACTAATTCCCAGACATTTTGGGAATTAGACATTATTTAGTACTCCTGCAGCTGCCATTGAGGCACCTGTAGGGGCACAGGCCTGTAACCAAACCCCTGGAGCTGGGCAAGCCCTGCTGTAACAGGAGCCTGTGGCTGTGTGCCCACAGTGTGCAGGACACAGGCAGTGCCATCCCCCTGGGATGGCTTGCAGGGGCAGTCCAGCCCGGAGTGCTGCTCTGGGGAATCACTGAGTCAGCATTCCAGGAGGGATTTGGAGTGCCTGGGTGGTGCTGGAGCACGTGGGGATGAGTCCCTGTTCCCCAGAGCACCAGGTGAGCTGGGTGTGTCTGCCCCAAGGACAGGCACCCAGATTTCACAGGAGCCCTGAATTCTGGTGTTAACATTTTTTTTTCCTTTGGTGTTCATGTAATTGCATTTCCACTCCAAGAAATTTGAGGAGGTGTTTGATTTCAGAGTGAAGGATAAATAGGAAAAGTTGTTTGAGCTTCCACTGAGTGAACTTCTAAATCTGTCCTGAATCATTTTTCCACTCCCCTGTGTCTGGCAAGTCATTCACACCATCTTCTATTTCCCTGCTTTCCACTCTTAAGCACTGTGATGCAGGACATGGAAAACTTGTTGGATGAACTCCCTCCAAAGCTTGTTTACTGAACAACCAACCCAAACTGCTTTAATCTGTGCACTGGTCGGTTCTGCATGGGTTGGCTTGTCCTGCTCTCAGAACAGCAGGGCTGCATTCCTGACAGCTCCTGGGATCAGCAGGGGTCCCCAAGGAGACCTGCAGTGGGTGAACACACAGCCCAGGAGATGCTGCTTGTTCCAAGTGACAGGCAGTGCTTGTTTTCCCCCAAGGAATCCCACAGGACACTTCCCTGGGCACTGTGCCTGGCTGTGTGTGCTGGCACAGTTCCCTTCCTCAGCCTTGCAGCGAGTTCAGTCCAGACTGGTTGGTACAACTGAAACTTTCACTTGGAACCAACATTTCCCTTCTCCTCGAGCTCATAACAAGCTGCAAACGAAACAGCTGGAGCCGGGGTTGTTTTCCTGCCGTTCCCTTTTCCCAAGATCCTGGGACAAAGCACTTGCCTAGGCTGTTAAATGCCAGCTGATTGCCTTCCTGGCAATCCTTGGGTCCTGTTGGATGGCTGGGGAGAGGGTCAGCTGGGGACACACAGGTGGGAATTGAAAAACCCCCAGTTGTCAGTAATGTTTGTTGCTGAAGCAGTTCCTTCCCGTTGCACAGATCGAGGAGGAGCTGTGGGAAGAGGAATTCATTGAGCGCTGTTTCCAGGAGATGCTGGAGGAGGAGGAGGAGCACGAGTGGTTTATTCCAGCCCGTGATCTCCCACAAACAATGGATCAAATCCAGGACCAGTTCAATGACCTTGTTATCAGTGACAGCTCCTCGCTGGAGGATCTGGTGGTAAATTCAGTTTCTCCTCCTATTTCCAGGGCTCGAAGCTTTGGCCAAGTGTGGGATTTGTTGGTGCTGATGGCAAGAGAAGGTGCTTTCCAGCAGGGCAGAGCCTGTCAAACCCTGCCTGGCTGTGGTGGGAGGGGGGTGTGGGTGGAAGGGTGAGGGATGTGTCCTCGTGGGACGTGACCTAGTTGGTGTTTTTTCATACCCTCGTGGAGCCTTTCCCAGTCCATGGCATAAGTTCAAGAGGCTCTGGGTGTGTGGGGGATGTTATGAAAGCAGAGCAGCGAGAGGGTCACTGGGCACCTGTCTCTGACGTGCTGGGCTGGTCTCAGACCTGTCCCAGGGGCTGGTTGGGACTGGGAGAACCACAGCAGAAATTCTAAGGAAGGGGAAAGCAGCCAAACTCTGATTATTTCCTTCAGACTTTTGCCATCTGACTTCTGTCCAGAGCTGAACTCAAAAGGAAAGGCCATTGTGTGCTTGTTTTCTCTCACAAAATACAAAGTTCCTGATGCAGAGTACAAACCCCACACGGTCCTGTCACACAACTGGGTGGGATTCAGATGCAGACCCCGACTTTTCCAAGCTAAAGCAGTTTCAGGCAGCAGTTTGAGGTTCAACTAAGAACAGAAAAGCCTAGTCCTCCATTTCTTTGTGATAAAGAGCTCGTTTTGGAGGTGCTGGTGCCCACCTTTAAGTGCAGGACACTGAGCAGCAGCAGCAGCTTGCCAAGGGGGCAGACAGGGCAGTCACAGACGTGTAAAAAATCAATACAGTGCTCATACACATTGAATTCCCAGAAGTGACTGAAGTTCCTGGAACAAGTCACCTCTTGCTTAAATAAGCAAACCTAAAAACCCTCATGGCACGTTTTAACAGCTCAACTTGAGAACAGGCTGTTTCAGCATGAGGGGAAGCTGCTGTGTTTGCTGCATACCTGTGGTTTGCTGCTTTTTCCCTCATCTGGCTGAAGCTTCAGGTGGAGTTTGGGAAGGGCTGGATAATTCAGGGAATAGCACAAGGAAGTGGGCTTTTCTAGAGAATATGTATTCCTGACTGTTCCTCTAAATCCACTAACTGTTCCTGATGCTCTCTAATTGAAATAATGATTCAACTCGATTTCTGTTTTTCCCTTCCCTCAGGTCAAGAGTAATCTGAATCCAAACGCAAAGGAGTTTGTTCCTGGGGTGAAGTACTTAAACATTTGAGTAGACTGGGCCCTCTTTTGGTGGATGTAGCACAATTTCCACACTGTGAAGCCAGTATTAGAAGATTTAATTGTAAAAGCTCTCTCTTCTTGTCACTGTGTTACACTTATGCATTGCCAAAGTTTTGTTAGTCTTGCATGCTCAATAAAAGTGCTGAGACTGTTATTAAGTAAATCTGTCAAAAGTTTAATGGACACATAATCGGGCCTGGCTCTGGTCGAAGGAGGCAGTGAGGTAAGAAGCACCAGTCAAGTTGAGACAAAGTACCACGTTAATAAAACCTTCTGCAGACTCTGACTTTTTAAGCAGGACTTGGAATTTGCCGTGAATGGTCTGTTTGAAACTAAAGTTGTGTTAAGTGGTGCTCGTTTGCACCTGATAATGCCTTAACTTCCAAATGAAAGTGAGGAGATCTGATTGTTATGCAAATTAGCTGACGTTCCTTTGAGGTATCAGTGTTGTTACTAATGTTGATTTTCCCCCTTACAAAACATGCTCCTGGGAGTGAGCTTTAACCCCAGTCGTGAGCTTTAACCCAAATCTTGCAGACCTGTACAGAGTCGTAGATCTCAGCTACTGAACTAACAGCCAAGCAACTGGGAGGAAGAAATTCCCTGTCCTTTGCAGTGTGTTATCACGTTAGGAACGTTCCACTTCCCGGTGATGTTCAAGGAGATGTGAGTTCCATCACAGTTTCTTCCAAGAACCCTGCCTATGTAACCCTCAGCATACAACTTTCCATAGCTGGCTTTAACCAGGCAAACCTCAGCATTAGTGATTTGAGTGGTGCTTTTCCCTTGCTTTGTTTAATCATCACTACACAATAGTCTACAGCACAACGACTTTTGGGGGTTTTTTTTTGGTTGTTTTTGGTTGGTTGTTTTTTTTCTCTTTTAATAAAGCTAGAACAGTTTTGGCTTCTTAAACTTCATATTCAGGTAGGTTAAGCTGCCATACGTGTTCAGTGTGAATAGTGTTTAAGTTGAAAATATTGTAAAAAAATTATATTTTTTCAAAAATATTTAAAAAAATAAATAATAGTAGAACTGATGTGGTGGCTGTCTCGTGAATGGGCATCTCGCACGGGCACTGGCTTGGCAGCCTGTGGAGGAGAGGGCTGGCACCAGCAGTGCTGTGCAGCCCAGGGGCCTGGGTGAAGCTGGACTCTGCTCTTCTCCTGGAATCACAGAACTGGGTTGAAAGGGACCTTAAAGATCATCTCGTTCCACCCCCTGCCACGGGCAGGGACACCTCCCACTGTCCCAGGTTGCTGCAACCTGGCCTCGGACACTTCCAGGGATGGGAATTTATTTCTTGCTCTAGGCTTTGTTCTCCCCACAGCTGATCCCAGCTTGGCTCCCCTGGCAGCCCTGGGAGCAGTTGGTGGCTCTACGTAAAGCTGCTCCCTGGCACTTGGCACAGGGCTGAGGGAATCCTGGAGCTGTGGAGTCGTGTGGTGGCTGCAACAGCCTCACCAGCCCATCCACTCTTGGTTCTCACCCTTCATAGAATCATGGAATACCCCGAGTCTGGGATCCTGGAGTCCAACCCTGGCCCTGCACAGGGCAACCCCAGGCTTGCTGTTGGTATGATTTCTTTTTTAAGCTGTGATTAAACCAAACGGGAACACCTCGGGAATGGGAGCTCTGCAGGATGGCAGGGCGAGGTGGAGCCTTCCCAGGGGTGTTGATGTGAAGCAGAGCCACTTCACTGTGCCAGTCAGTTGTGCTCCAGGAGGAAGAACGCCTCCCTCGGGGAATCCGGGAACAGCAGCTGTGAAGTTCGTGCGGTTATCCCGGGCTCCTTCCCCTTCCCTAACGGACACCTGCCTTTCCTGGAGCCACCAAAACGACTCCACTGACAATGGAGGTGGTTTAGACTCGAGCACCTAAAGACAGAAAGTTGGGAAATAACGGACCACTGCTTTTTATCTGGAGTGGGAGTTAACGCTTGTGGCTCCTGTGTGGCTGCAGCTTGTCCACGAGCTTCAGCCTGGCCACTGTCACCCCAGAGTGGTGGCAGCTGAGTGCAGCAGCCAGGAGCCGGTGTGTGAGCACCAGCCTGGCCGTGGGCTTTGGTTTTATCCCTCTCCCATATCCCAGCCAACTCTGTAGCACTGGGATGTCTATGGGAGAGGTCTCCACTGGGATGGAGCTGATGTCCTGCCCTGCTGGGTTGGGGTGTGACTGGAGCAGAGGTTGGTGGCGCCCAGTGCTGTGGTTGCTGCTGAGCGGTGCCTGCAGCATGTCCAGGCTCCCTCTCGCTCCTGGGACTGGGCTGGGGAAGAGCAAGGAGCTGGGAGAGGAGCTGGATGTCCAGGTGGGTGTCACACACCGTGACACGGCGCAGCACCAACACTGGGACAGCAGCAGGAGAGGGGGCTCAGAGCCTGGCTGGGCACACAGTGCTTGAGGGAAGGGGGAACGGTTGTGATTGCATCACTCGGGGTTTTATTAAGGGTTTTTTCCCTTTCATCTCCACTTTTAACGGGTTTCCTCACTTCTCTCCCTGCTCAGGCCCGGGAGTGAGCACATGGCAGTGTGGATGGGCTGTGACGGGATCGTGCAACGCTGCCTCAGCTGGACTTTGCTGCTAAACCCAGCCCGGGAATGGCCTGACACCGCTGGCCATTCCAGTGGGGCCATGGGCCACCTCCGTGGGAACCCACTGCCAGCACGAGGCACAGCTGGGACCAATCCAGCCCTCCGGAGCTCCCCAGGCACGAGGGGCTGGCCCCGGCCTTGTGCTGCTCCGCCTCTCCTGCCGCAGCGGCTTCAGGCAGATGCGGGCTGCAGTGTGCCTGGGAGGGAGTACGGAAAGGTCTGACACCTTCACAGCCCCGAGGGGCCGAGGGAACGGTGCAAGAGGCAGCCGAGACATTGGCAGGGCTTGTGTGCTTGAATATTTTATTGGTTTTAATGTATAACCTTAACGTAAGCTTTCTAACGCTGGTCTGGACGCTGCCCCGGGCAGAGCCCGCGCCAGAGCCGGGTCACCCCGCCGGAGCTGAGGGCGCAGCGTGGAAAGGCACGGCCCCGGGAGAGAGCTGGTGGTCCCGGGGCTCTGGCCGGCTCCGATGGAGGCCAACAGGCTTCAGCGGCTCTGGATGAGTCCCAGGCAGCTAAAGCTTGGGGTGGAGCAGGGCACGGGTGTGGCGGGCCCCGGGCTGGTGTCCCGGGAGCTCGGGGTGTCCCCCAAGGGCAGCGTTGCGTTTCCCTATCCCCGCGTTCGAGCCGAGCCCCAGAAACTGGCTTTGGGCTTGGCGAGTGCCGACGAGCTCCCACAGCACCCCCGGCAGCTCGGCTCGGCCTCTCCGGCTCTGGGCGGGAGCCCTGCCCTCGCTCAGACCTTGGTGCACACCGAGCCCCCGTCCGTGCCCTCCTGCCCGTCTGTGGCCGCCGCGCCGCCGCCCCGGGCCCGGGCCCGGAACCCCGTGAACAGCGGGCACACGGGCACGAGCCGCAGCCACCGCGCCCTCCGCACCGCGCTCATCCCGAAGGGAAAGTCGTAGCTCCTCAGGCTGGCGCTGGCCGCGCTGTCCGAGTGCGCTCCCGCCTTCCACTGCACCAGCCCTCGCTCCTCGGCCGTCCCTGCGGCAGCCGGGATGCCCAGCGTCACCCCCTCGCCCTGCCAACCCCTCTGGCAGCTCCAAACCGTCGGGAATCTGCCTCCAGCCGCTCCTCATTCCCTCCCCCGGCCCCGTGTGCCGCGGTTACCCGGGATGGTGTTGTCCAGGACGAAGGCGATGGTCCCCCCGACGAACATCTCCGTCGTCAGCAGCACCGTCAGGATCTGGTCCAGCTCGGGGACACCTGTGAGAGCAGGGGATGGAGCCGGGTGTGCTGTGAGGAGCCACCCAGGAGACCTGCCCTCCTCTCTCCCTGAACACCCAAAACGGGGCCTTTTCGTGACGAGGGTTACCGGTGTTAATGGCCCCAGGGTGGGAATCCAGGTAGTTTGGCAGCGTGAGCCCGAAGAACATGGCGAAGCCCAGCACGAAGAGGTTTCGGGAGGAGTTCATGTCGACGAACTGCAGGTTGGAGAGGCCGACGGCCGTGATCATTCCTGGCGGCAGAGACGCGGCGATGCAGGCGGCGGTGCCCGCCGGACCGGGCATCGCGGGGGGTTCAAGGGCAGCCACGGTTCCACCTAGAACCCGCCCTGCATCCCTCGGGCTCATCAGCCCCCGAATCTGCGGGGACACGGCCCAGGGCCGGTCAGAGCCGCGCTCCGGGTCTGGGGGCGGCTGCGGCGCAGTTACCGAACAAGGTGCAGAACATCCCGCCGAGGACGGGGTCGGGCAGGGAGGCGAAGAGCGCCGTGAACTTGCCGATGGTCCCCAAGACGAGCATGATCCCGGCCCCGTACTGGATCACCCTCCTGCTCCCCACCTGCACAGAGACACTGGCAGGTGGTGACGGTGCCCGTGAACCCCGGGCGAGCCGCCACCCCTGCCCGGCCCCGGTACCTTGGTGATGCCCAGGACGCCGATGTTGGGGCTGGAGGAGGTGGAGCCGTTGCCCGTTCCCAGCAGCCCCGCGATGATGCAGGAGATGCCCTCGGTGAAAATGCCCCTGGGGAGCAACGCGGTCGGGCTGGTCCCCGTCCCACTGTCCCGCAGCATCCCTGACCGGTCTCCAGGGATGCCACGGTGTGGGCGGGATACCGCGGAAGGGGGAACAGCTGGCTGTACCTGTTAATGGCGTGCACGGGGGGCGGGGGGGCCCCAGCCAGCCGGGCACAGGAATAGTAGTCCCCGATGGACTCGATGATGCCCGCCAGGGTGGCACTGAACATGCCCAGCACGGCCGCCGAGGTGACCGTGGGCAGACCCCACTGGCCTGCAGGGGGGACAGAGCAGGTCAGGGTTGGGAGCATCCCAAGGTCCGGCCCCCGTGGTGCTCACTGGTACCACTTTGGGGCCCCCCGTGTACTCCCCAGCCCCGGAGATGCTGCACCAGGTCCCCACGAGGGCAAAGCGGGACCGGGGAGCCCAGCGCTGTGGGGCTGCCGGGCACTCACAGGGGTAGGGCACCCGGAACCACGGGGCCACGGACAGGATCTCCCCCCGGGCATCTGTCCTGGCCTTGTATCCGTGTTCCTCGGGCTGGCTGGGGAAGACGCCGTTGAGTGTGCACACGTAGCAGAACAGCCACACCACCATAATGGCCAGGATGATCTGCGGGGCACAGACCGGGACGCACCCGCATCACTGACAAACCCATGCGTGGAAAAGGGGAGGTGTGGGGGATGCCCCAGGATTGTGTCAGCTGGGCCCTACCGGGAACATCTTGAAGATCTGGACGCGGAGCAGGACGAAGCCGTGGCCCCGGCGGTAGCCGGGCAGGCAGATGGCCACCTGCCGCAGGTACTGGGCAAACAGGACGATCAGGAAGATGGTTCTAGGGAAAGAAATCGACGGGGTCCCTCGTGCCCCTGGCATCCTTCTGGCTCCGTGTTGGACAACCCTACCCCCCGTCCCCCCTGTCCCCGTGACATACAGCACAGCAATGCCCCAGTGGGAGCCAGCCCGCTCCCCGGCAGCCTGGAAGACCGAGAGTCCGATGAGGGAGACGGTGGGCGTGACGGTCAGTGGCCCGATGTAGCTGAGCAGAGCCCCGGGGAGCCCCAGCAGCCCGATGACCACCTCCACCAGGCTGGACACCATGATGGCCCCCTGGATCTGCGGGGCACGGAGAGGTGGAGGGAGAGGGGGTCAGCAGCCTGCCGGGGGGTTTGGGGTCCGCCGGGGGTGGTGGCGGGATGTACCTCTCGCATGCGGGGCTGCCAGATGTGGGAGGTGTTGAGCGGCAGAGACCAGTTGCCGTAGATCTGCTCTGGGGATGGAGAGGGCTGAGGTGGTCCCGGGGGACAGGGAGGAGCTGGATACCTCCCTGCGCCCCCTCTGCCCTCACCTTCAGGTGGGCATCGCCACTTCTCCAGGGCCAGGACGGACTTGGCAGGGACGAGGAAGGCCAGTGCGCTCGCCTGGAAGAGGGGCAGCCTGAGGGACGAGAGGAGATGCCTGCGCCCACGGCCTGGGGCTGGGCAGGGGTGCCCACCAGGGCCACGGCTCTACCTGATGCCCACGGTGGTCTGGATGAGGGTGGTGATGCCGACACAGGTGAAGATGGTGCCGATGAGGTAACTGACAGTGAGCTGGTCTTTGCCCACGCACATGCTCTCGGCCAGCAGGAAGGGGACGGCGATGGTGCCGCTGAAGCAGGTCAGGTAGTGCTGGGGGACGAGGGGGGCTCAGCGGGGCTGGGGGCCCATGGGGTGCCCCACGCCGAGGGGAGCGGGGGCTCGGGATCTGCCGGTGGGGGCTCCCCACTTTCCAGGCCGTACCTGGAAGCCGAGCAGGATGCAGAGGTACCAGGGAGGCACATCCTCGATCTTGTACAGCATGTCCACCGCGGGCCGGGGGGGCCTGGTGCCTGCCCTGAGGTCCTGCTAGGTGGGGGCACAGCTCAGCCCCGGCTCACCATGGGGACTAGGGGTGGGGAGTGGCACCCACTGTCCCGATGGGTGGCACAGACCGCCGTATGGGAGTTCCTGTGCTCTCAGGGATGGGAGTGGTCCTGGCTGGCTGGTCGCCACCCCATGGTGTGTTACAGAAGGATTTGGGGTGCCGTGCTGTCCCCAGTACTCACCCTGCCCGCCGCAGGCAGCTCCTTCCTGGGGGTCTGTGAGGACCCAGCAGGGGCCAGAGCCAAGCTCCCATTCTGGCAGTGAGGATGAGGTGGGACCTGGGTCAGTGTGGACCCGGGTGTCCCGTGGGAATGGGGCTGGGCTCTGCCCTGGGGATGTGGGGGACACTGGGCCATGGCTCCGTGCGTGTGTCTGGTCAGTCCCACCCAGCTCTGATCCCCAAGAGAGGTTTGGGTGCCAAAACCCACTGGTCCCTCTGTGATGGTTTGTCCCTGGAAACTGTGGAAGGGTGTCCTCACTGTCCCTGAGGTGCCCCGACCACCTTGTAGGTGCTCGGAAATCTGACAAAGCCAGTCCCAGCTGCAGCATTCCATAATGTCCCCAGGATTCACGGCAGTTCCCAGGCTCACCCCATCTTTCACCAGCCCAGAAGGGCATCCTGACCCTGAGCTGGCCATTGCTGGGTCAGTGTCCCCGGTCACCACCTCCCTCCCCACCGCCCCGGGATGTGATCAAGGGATGGGGATGGGGACAGGGACGGAGGATGCGTTCACCTGGGGCTGAGCCAGGTCTCCCGAGCGAGTCCCCATCTTCCGGCGACCTGTCTCCGGCGGCGATGTCACTGCTCGGGGGATTTTATGGACGTGGGAAGGACTTTAGTCACCTCCCGGGCTGTGGCGGTGGCAGGGGCGGCGGGCGGGAGGGCGGCCATTGGCTGCGGGTTGTGAAAGCAGGGAGGGCAGCCCCGGCACGGGTGAGCCATTAACTCCTTTAATTAGGGCTGCACCCCGGGAGCACCGCTGTGGTGAAACATTAGAGCCGCTGGGTTACAGAGTAATTCCCAGCTCGTAGAGGGTCCGGCGGTGCGG
Source organism: Serilophus lunatus (assembly GCA_013399895.1). Classification (NCBI taxonomy): domain Eukaryota; kingdom Metazoa; phylum Chordata; class Aves; order Passeriformes; family Eurylaimidae; genus Serilophus; species Serilophus lunatus. The sequence goes on along the minus strand of VXBA01005753.1, from coordinate 667,067 downwards.
GACATCGGCTGGTGTCGCATCACCCCGGCACGGACCGGCGTCGAGGGACAGCGGTGACACCGGCGACAGGCGACACCGGGAAGGCTCCCACCGCCCGGCACGTGTCGGCTCCTGCCGGGGACGAAGTCGGTTCCGAAGGTCACCGGGGCATTAAGCATTAACCTCGCCGGGGCTACAGCTCGTTCTGCAGCGCCTTGGCGGGGGCGGGCGCCCCTGCCTTGCCACCGGCACAGGGCCCCTTGTCCCCCTGGCACAGCAGCTCCCGCAGCGCCGCCGGGCCCCGCCGGTGCGTCTCGTAGATCTGCGCCTCTCCCTGTTCGCCCACGTAGCCGTGGCACATCTTGGAGAGCCTGCGAGGAGCCGCGGTGGTCACGCTGCATCCCCCGCCCTGGCTGGGGGACAGTGCTCGGACTCCCCTGCGCTGCCAACCGCCTGCTTACCTGCCCGGCCACGGTCCCCCCGACACCATCACACTCATGGGCTGCTGCCCTGGCAGCCCCGGCCCCGCCAGCCGCTTCTCTCCATCCAGATCCTGCACCCCGTAACTGCAGGAAGAGAAGGGGGGTGGAGAAAAAACGGTCCCTGACGAACCGCCATCCCTGGGGACACCCTGATCCCTGGGGATACCCCTATCCCTGGGGTCACCGCCATATCCAGGGACGTCCCGCTCACCTCTCCCAGCCCTGTGAGCAGCTCCTCTCCAGCACCTCCATGTAGTCCGACTCCTTCAGTGCCTTCTTGCCCACCTTCCTCTCCGCCCTGCTCAGCTGCTCCTCAATCTGGGATGGAAAAAGGCACAATCCAGGCAGTGAGGGTGGCAGCCTCTCCATGACCCCGCTCCCAAGTAGAGCTGAGACCTGTAGCCCCTTTCTTGTGACCCCAGCACCTGCAGCTCTCCTGCACGTCCAGGAGGACCAAAAGGCTTTTTGGGGTGCCAGTGGTGGGATAGCCATCAGCGGGGTGCCCAGGGGAGGCAGCAGCATCTCCCCAGGCTGAAGCATGCCCACAATGGTTCTCAGTCCCGGTTTTGAGGGTCTACCTCCCCGATCCCCACCTGGAAGGCGATGGCTTGGCAGGCGTCACAGCGCAGGGATTCGGGCATGTGGGGCGAGAGCTGCTCCTCGGGGCTGAGCTGGGGCGCAGGGATGGAGCGGGACCGGGCGGCGGGAGACTCCCCGCACATCTCCTCGGCCCCTGTCCCCCCCAGCAGGCTCAGGACCAGCCACGCCACCAGCACCGGCCGCATCCTGCCACGCTGCCGAAAGCGCCGGGCGGAGGTGCAGGGTGGCTTTAAACCCCCCCGGGGCCGCCGCACCTGCATCCGGGGCAGGAAGGGGAGGTGTGTGCGTGGGTGTCCCCGACCGAGTGAGTGCCCTCGCTCCGGGAGGTTTGTGGTGGTGTTCAGTCCTGTAACGACTGATCCTCTCCTACTCGGCCCAAATCCTTCCTAGGATGGTGTGGACCTACCGAGGTGGAGACTGAGTGGGAGTTTGGGTCCCAGGGATGGGGCTCATGGATGAGATCTGGTGTTCAGGGCTGGGGTTTGAGGTTAAGGGTTGGGATTTGGGGTTCAAACCTGAGGTTTGTGGTTAAGGGCTGGGATTTGGGGTTCAGGACTGGGGCTTGATGTCGAGGGCTGGAGTTTGAAGTTCAGGGCTGTGGCCTAGGGTTCAGGACTGGAGATCAGGGCTCGCTGATGACTGTAGAGTCCCCTCCTGCACCCAGGGACTGGGATTTAGCTGGTGGACACTCCAAGGCAGACAGATGGACTGCAGGTTCTAAGTGCCTCAGCCCCTCACCCCCCCTTTACAGACCATACAAGCACAGGATGACTAAGTAGGTTTAATTCTGTCTCAGCACTTTTATTACTATTTTAGGGTGTCTGTGCTGCAGCTATGGCTGGGGGGGGAGGCTGGCAATGGCCAGGCCATCATGCCCCTGTGCTGCCCAGCCCAGGTCACCCTTGGGATGGGACTGGCCAGACTGGGGAGAGCAGGGGCCGTGCATCTGGTCCCTTTGCCAGCTGGAGTCCATGACTCCACGCTCCTCCTAGGGCTGCCAGGCGGCCACACTGGAAAATACCCTTTTCTCCCTGTTTTCATGAGGAGCCAGTGCCCAGTCAGCTGTGGGCAGGGGCCTCTCCTGTGCCGGGGGTGATGCTGACTTTGGGACTACAGCCCGGCCTTGGGAAGGGATTTTCCATATGGGTCCAACCCATCACATCCGGAGCAGTGGTCCCTTCTCGGGCCCGGCAGGGCTGGCGCGGGCAGGGGGCTGGCTGGGACCGGGGCCGGGGCTGGCCCGCATCCCTGTGGGGATGTAGTACAGGCTCTCCAGGTACCCACAGTCGGGCCCCCCGGCGGCAGACTGCCCCTCACCCTTGGGAGCAGAGCTGGGGGTGCCAGACAAGCCGGGGTTGTCAGCAGCCGGCAGGTCGGGGTGTGGTGGTGAGGGGGCAGAGGGCGGGGGGGGTGCTGGGAGCCCCGGAAAGCCACTGTAGGGGGCATAGGACGGACCATAGACCCCCGGGGCCATGAGCAGGGGGTTGAAAGGTGCCTGGTAGAGCCCGGTGTGAGATGCTACCGGTGGGACGAGCACCTCCAGGTACTGCCCCGTCTCAGGGTCGTAGAGTGTTTTCATCTGGGGCTGCCGGGGTGGCTCCATGTAGTAGCACTTGCCGCTGCTGGGATCGACGAGCATCTTCCGTTGTGTGGGCAGGGGGGGAGCGAAGGGCTTGGGGGGGCTTTGCCTGCTCCTGCCACTTGGTGAGGCAACATCAGTCCTCCTTAGGAAATGGGCAGCGTCCTCGAGGTGGGGCTGGGCGGAAGGGTCCCCAGCAGCCAGGCCCTCGGGGGGCCGGGGCAGGGGGGGCTCAGGACTGGGTTTGCTCCAGGGCGCTTCCCCACTGGGCAGGGGATATGCACTGGTACCCAATGGAGCACTGGCTGGATTGGGGACCAAAGGGGACCCAAAGAAAGAGCTGGCCATGTTAGAGACTGACGGATGCCCAAGGGAAGCAGGGACTGGGTTGGTGACCAAGGGGGACCCAAAGGATGAGCTGGATGGATTTGGGACTGAGGGATTCCCAAATGACACACTAGGTGGATGGGGGACCAAGGAGGACCCAAAGGATGTGCTGGATGGACTGGGGAACATGGAGGTCCCAAAGGATATGCTGGATGGATTTTGAGCCAATGGGGTTACAAAGGATGCACTAGATGGATTGGGGACCAAGGGGTTCCCAAAGGATATGCTGGATGGATTAGGGAACAAGGGGGACCCAAAAGATGCGCTGGATGGATTTGGAACCAATGGGGACCCAAAGGATACACTGGATGGATTGGGGACCAAGGGAGACCCAAAGGATGTGCTGCACAGGCTGGGGACAAAAGGGGTCCTGAAAGACTTGTGGTTGTGGTTGGAGACCAAGGGAGTCCCAAATGATGTGCTGGCCAGGCTAGAGGCTGGTGGGTAGCCAAAGGATGAGTTAGTCATGTTGGTGACCATGGAGGTCCCAAAGGATGTGCTGGACAGGCTGGGGATCAAAGAGGTCCCAAAGAACTCACTACCTCGATTGGGAACCAAGGGGGTCCCAAAGGATGCGCTGCCTAGGCTGGGGATCAAGGGGGTCCCAAAGGATGCACTGCCTGGGTTAGGAACCAAGGGGGGCCCGAACGATGTGATGGCTGGGCTGGGGACCGAGGGGGTTCCAAAGGATGCACTGCCTGGGTGGGGCACCGAGGGCGGCTTTGGCATCGGCGAGGATTTAGGGGCTCTTTCCGGAATTGCCAAGTAGTTGGAGTTCTCTGCCGGGGCAGCAGGCGGGTGCGGCTCGGTGGCCGGCGGCCACTGCGGTGGGTGCTCCCAGGCCTCCCTGCTCTCCGGCAGCCGCACAGAGGGACCTTCACCGGCCTCCCCGGCTCGGAGAGGGGCGGCGGGGCCGGTGCCACCGACAGAGCCCCCGCTGCTGCCCACCGAGAGCCGCCGGCTGCCCGGCACCTCCTCCCTCTGCTCGCCGGCTCGTGGCTCTGCCGCGCCTCTCGCTGCCCCTCTGCTGCCGGCCGGGCCCGCGGCCCGGGGGTCCCCGCTGTCACCGCCGCTGTGCCACTGCCCCGGGGACTCCTCGGCAGCCTGGAGCCCTCCGCCGCTGCCGGGGCCACGTCCCTCCTTTCCCTCCGTGGGACTCGGTGGTGACGGAGGGAGGAGCACCGTCTTCTCTGCCCGCAGCACCGCGCTGCCCTGGGCCGGGGATCCCTCCCTGGCCGCCGGCGACCGCCGGCCCACCAGCACGTGCAAGTGGGTCTCCACGTGTGGCACCCCCTCGGCCACCGGCGCCCGCGGTGGCACCCGGAGCTCGCTCCGCTCCCGGCGCGGGGGCGATGCCGGCGGCTCCTCCGCCGGGGCCGCTCCCCTCCGAGTGGCCTGGACCCTGGTGATGTTGATGGGGGAGCTGTGGGTGGGCGAGGTCCGGCTGCCGGGGGGCTTGGCGGGCCCCTCGGCACACGGCGCGGGTGGCTCTCTGCCGGTGGCCGCCAGCCCGTGCTCCCCGGCCGGCTCGGCCGCAGGCTCCCGGCGGCACACCGACGTGCAGTGGATGACCAGCGGCGTGGCCGGGGGCGGTTCCCCGCCGCTCGCCGGTGCCGCGGTGCCGCGGGAAGCGCCCGCGGTCCCGAAGCTGAGGCTGTAGCTGCTTTTCACCAGCTTGCGCACGTCCCGGGGCTGCGGGACGCGCCCCTTCCCCTTCTCTGCTGGCTTAGGGGGGGTGGGCGGCGGGGACCTCCGGGGTGCCGAGATGCCAGGGCTGGGCGGGCGGCGGGGCACTGCCGGTGGCTTCTCCTCCGGCCGGTTCTGCGGCAGCTTCCTCACCTCCTGCGCCCGGGAGGCGAAGTGGCGGCGGGGAGGGGTGGTGGGGAGTGCCCGGCTGTCAGCCTTGAAGGGGAGGGCTTGCGAGTGAATGGGACCGATGGCTCGCTCCTTCAAGCTGGGCCACGGCCTTGGTGCTCTCCCAAATCTGGGGGCGACATCCAGAACCTTCCCCACTCCAGGCTGGGCTTCGAACAAGGCGCGAGCTCGCTGGTAGCAAATTCTCTCCGACGGCTCTTCCTCGGTGGGACCGGGCAGCCAGCGGCCCTCCAGCACCTCCTGGTACTTCATCCTCTGATTGAGCTCGTTGAAGGTCTTCCTTAGGTTGCAGACAGTCTCCCTGGTCGCCTCGCTCAGCACCACTCCCTTGGTGGGATGGGTGGTGGTGTCCCCCACGGCCGCCGGCATCCCACCGCCCCGCAGGTCCTCGGCCGAGAAGCTGCAGTCTGAGCGGGACAGGGAGCTGGACTTGCCCTCCAGGCCGTCCCCCAGCAGGTCGGTGCCGGCGGATGACGGCCCCGAGGAGGTTGAGCTGCCCCGCAGCCCCTTCTGCTCCATCTTGATCCGCTGCTCGTACTGCATCTTCTTGGCCAGCACGTTTTTCACCAGGCACGAGGCCGCCCTGGTCCTGTCGGGGCCGGTGTCCAGGGAGGCCGTTTTCATGAACTGCTGGTAGTTGAGCCTGAAGTCCTCGCCGATGGCTCTGCCCTTGCTGGGGGGCTCCTTCCTGGCAGGGGGCTGGGGCTGAGGGGCCGGGCCTTCGCCCCAGAGGCCAAACCCCGTCTCCTTCCTCTCCTTCCTCTTCAGCAGGATCTGGCGCTTGGGCACAGTCCTCTTCTTGCCGTGGCCTTTCCTGGCTTCCCCGCTCTCCAGCTCCACGTCCACGCACTCGAACTGCTCCTTCCCCAGCAGCTCCCTGTCCACGCCGGCGGGGAAGGGCCGGCCCAATCTGCCATAGAGGGCTGGCGCCGCACCCCGGGGCTCCCCGCCGGCCGCCGGCCACCGCCGCGGCCTCCCGCCGTCCTCCGACAGCGAGTTGGAGAGGCTGGACGAGGTGTGGGAGCTGCACATGTCGAGGCCGGCGCCGGGAAGACCCGAGAGGCTGCGGAAAGCCCTGGCCGTCAGCGCCTGAACCTCGCCGTCCACCTCGTCCGAGTCGCTGGGCGCCCCGCCGAGCATCCCCCCGGGCTGCCGGGGCACCGCCGGCTCCCCGCCGGCCGCCGTGGCCGTCCCAGGCTGCCGGTCCCCGCCGCGGGGACCCATCCTGCCCCCCTGGCCCGGCGCTGGGCTATTCTTAGCCGTGCCGGACAGCTGAGCCTGCTGCGGGCGGGCGAGGGGGCCGGGCGGCGGGGGGACACCGGGGGGCCCCGCCGGAGCCCAGCGGCCCGGGACAGCCCTGCCGGGCGGCCCCTCCTCGTCCAGAAACTCCAGGCAGTCCTTGAAGGTCTCCGTGCCGTCCGAGCACAGGGCGGAGTGGTAGGAGGACACGGAGGAGCCCGACATGCTCTTGGCGAGGTCGTCGCGGGGGAGCCCCGGGAGGTTTCCCTCCTCTTCCTCCGACGCGGACCGCCGGCCGTCCCCAGCCATGCGGGGCCCGTCGCCGTCGGGGCCGGGCAGCTCGGCGTGGGACAGCAGGACAGGCTCCCTCTTCCCGCGGGGCATCGCGGCGCGGAGAGCCCCGCCGGTGCTGGGGGAGCGGGGAACGCTCCTCGGTGCTGGGGCTGCTCTACCGGGGCCGCTGGCTCGACCTTCTGGCTCCCGGCGGCCGGAGCCGGCGGCGGGACAGAGCAGCCCCTCGGTCACATGGACTCAGCGAGTGCCAGCCGGGAGAGGCGATGCCAAGCGCATTGCAGGGATGCCGCCGCCGCCCCCGGCCTCGGGCACCTGCCGGGGGGCTGCCAGCACCATCCCTTGCCCCCTCGGCCCGAGCAGGACAGGTCCCAGAGCATTCCCGCACCCCCTACGGGTCCAAGGGCGTGCGATCCCATGGAATGGGCGGGGCTGCCTCGGAGATGGGAGACCTGCAAACCCCTCTGGGGACGCCCCATCCCCGGTGCTGAGGGCACGGCAGGGGCCTGAGCTGCAGTTCTGTCCCCACCACGTCTCCTTTGCTGGTCCCTCTGCCCACCTCGCTTAAGATGTCCCCATCCCGGGGGTTCCCCAAAACCCACCCTGCCCCAAGCAGGAGCTCCCCCCATATCTAATCCAATCAACCAGGAGCAAACTCAAGGCTTGGGATCGCCCCGGGCACGGAGCACGGCCGGGACTCACAGGAGGTGACCAATGGACTGCTAGGATGTGTTTTTTTGGGGAGACTCAAAGCTGGGGTGGCTGCTGTGGCACGAGGGGCTCTGCAGCTTGCTGGCCCAAATCGCAGCTGGGGGAGACCATTCCCAGCTTTTCAGGGGATTTTTGCTGTGAAGCAGCGGCAGCAGGTGCTCCCCAGCACTGCCAGCCCCAGAGCAACCTGATGCCCAAGTCCTCTGGGTTCATGCAGGGACTAAATTTAAACCTTGGCAAGGAGAAGGAGACAAGGAAAGCTTCCCGGAGAGCTGGGCTGGTGCTTAACCCTTCACTGCTGAGCTGGGCTGGGCTCAGAGGGGGCATTTGTGCCCCCAGGGAGTGGAGGGGACCTGCCATGGGCAGCACCCAGGGGAGTGGTGACCATGTGCAAGAATGTGTGTGTGTGATTTCAAATCCCCAAATCGCACTGTTTCTTCATGGGAAGGATGGTCAAGCACTGGCACAACTGCCCCAGGCAGTGCTGGAGTTCCCGTCCCTGGAGGGATTTAAAGGCCGTGTGGATGTGGCACTTGGGGACATGGGTTAGGGGTGGCCTTGGCAGTGCTGGGGGAGCAGTTGGACTCGATGGTCTGAGAGGGCTTTCCCAACCTAAACAATTCTGTTTTTCTATAGAATATCAATTCTATAGCTGGGTCTCTGCTGGCTCTGACCCTGAGGATGTGCAGGCAGCCCCTGCTGCTGGATTTGCAGTGCCAGGGGATGTACAGACCCACAGCGGGTGTGAGGGGATGCGGTTTCCCTCTGGCTGAGGCGACCCCTTGATCCCCAGCTGATGCAGATCCCAGCAGGATGCTCTTTCATTCCCTCTGCTTTGCTGAGGGTCATGTCCAGCATCCCAGGGCCACCTGTAGCTGGGGGGAAGGGGAGGTTTCTTCAGCCCAGGGTGACCACTGAGCCTCCCAGGGTGTCTCACCAATGTCTTTGGTGCCTCTGGCTACCAGCACTGGGGGAGAGGAGAGCAGAGAGGGCACAGGGGAACTCGGCCGTGGGAGATAATGAGCCCTGGATAAGGTAAGCAGGAGAATCCCTGCAGCCATGAAAGGAAAGGACCTTGTGCCTACAGGTCCTGCTGTCCTGGCAGTGATGAGAGGCAGATTTAGGGTAAAACCTCAAGTAACTGCTGTAAACCTTTCACAGAATCACAGAGACTGGTTTGGGTTGGAAGAGACATTCAAGTTCATCTTGTTCCACTGTCTTCCTTGGGCAGGGACACCTCCCACTGACCCAGATGGCTCCAACCTGGCCTTGGACACTTCCAGGGATGGGGCAGCCACAGCTTCTCTGGGCAACCTGTGCCAGGGCCTCCCTACCCTCACAGGGAACAATTCCTTCCCAATATCCCTCTGGCAGTGGGAAGCTATTCATTCCTCCTTGTCCTGTGCCTCCAGGCCCTTGTCCCCAGTCCCTCTCCAGCTTTCCTGGAGCCCCTTTAGGCTCTGGAAGGGGCTCCAAGATCTCTCTGGAGCCTTCTCTTCTCCAGGTGAACAGACTCTCCCAGCCTTTCCCCTGCCTCACTCCAGCACTCACATCAGAACAGTCCTTGCTGCTGCTGCATCTCTGACACCCAGGTCCTGCCAAAACCAGAGTGGTCACAGTGCCAACAGCTGTGACAAGTGACACTTCAGCTCCGGAGGCTGCGAGGGAGGCTGCAGGGTTGTGCCGGACGCCCGGCTCTCCATCCACTTCCCGACACCTGCTGGCAGTGCTGCGGGAATGGGGGTGACCCTGGACACCCCTTGCTCCAGCTCTGGAGGAACATGGCCAGGCTGCAGAGAGGAAGTTTGGTTCAGTGGGTTTCTCAAACATCTTTAACAAAGCCAAGTGCTTTGCTGCATTTGGGTCAGGACAAACCCTGGGATCAATCCAGGCTGGGAATGAGAAGACGGAACAGCCCTGGGAGAAGGAGCTGGGGGTGCTGGAGGAGAGGCTGGACATGGCCCAGCCCAGAAACCCCCCCGTGCCCAGGGCTGATCCCCCAGTGTGGGCAGCAGGGGAGGGGGGGATTCTGCCCCTCTGCCCCCTCAGGTGAGTCCCCACCTGCAGAGCTGCTCCAGCCCTGGGGAACAGCACAGGAAGGACATGGAGCTGCTGCAGAGAGTCCAGAGGGGGCCCCAAGGTGATCAGAGGGATGGAGCAGCTCTGCTGGGAGGAATGGCTGGGGGAGCTGGGATTGTTCAGCCTGGAGAAGAGAAGCTTTGGGGGGAACTGATTGTGGTCTTGCAGGACCTGGAGGAGCTACAGGAAAGTTGGAGAGTGACTGTTTACAAGGGTCTAGAGGCACAGGACAAGGGGGAATGGCTTCAAAATGACAGAAGGGAAATTTATATTAGATATTGGGAAGAAATATTTCCCTCTGAGGGTAGTGAGACCCTGGCACAGGTTGCCCAGAGAAGCTGTGGCTGTCCCATCTCTGGAAGTGTCCAAGGCCAGGTTGGATGGGGCTTGGAGCAACCTGGGATAGTGGAAGGTGTCCCTGCCCATGGCAGAGGGAGGAACTGGATGAGCTTTAGTGTCCCTTCCAACTCAAACCATTCTATGATTCTGTGATCCCAAGGCTGCCACGAACACCCTGCCCTGGGTGTGCTGTGGGAGCACAGCAGGAACCAGCTGGGCAGGAACCACACTCCAGCTCCTCCTGGTCCTGGGATTCCTCCTCTCCCTCGGTGTGGCTCCTGATTTGTTCCCAGCAAAGACAGGAGGGCATGGAGCCCCGGGTCCTCCTGCCAACTGAAATCCAGCGGGTTTAGGTTCAGAGGCTGTAAATGCATCTTCCAGCCCCCAGAGCAGGTCGGGCTGTGCGTGGGAGCCTGTTGGGTACAAACACGTTACAGAACAGTGGGTGGAGTCAGGCTGAGCCAGACTTGCTAATTAAACACTGATTTATGTTTAAGCCAGCGGGATACTGCCTGCAGCCTCGCCACTGCATTTGCTTATTAACCTGGATTTTGTGCCAGCTCGGTGTGTGCTCACCTCAGCGCTGGCACGCTTGGTAGAGAGAAGGAGGAAGCTTGCTTGTAGCTGCTGAAAGCAGGATGTGCTTCTCCCACGCTGGAGCTACTTTTTGCAACTCCAGAGGAGCAGGAAACACCGGCCCGACTTTGGCGGGGGCTTTCAGAGCTGCCTGTGGGGCTCAGAACGGATCTGGGCATCCCGGGAGCAGAGCTCAGCAGGCACTGCGACAGTCAGGGCTGCAGGGTGAGCCCAGGGCAGGTACAGCCAGCTGCAGGGGGATCCTCCCAGCCGTGGGAGGATGTCACAGCTGCCAAGGGATCCTCCCAGCCGTGGGAGGGTGTCACAGGGCTGCCCTGTGGGGCAGGGGGTGCTGCCCGGGCAGGTGCCAGAGCCATCAAGTGCCACGGCCCAGAGTGCCCGGGCTGGGCAACGGTGAGACAGCAGGGTCCTGCAGCCACAGGCCACGATAGCCCAGCTCCTGGCCCCAGTCCCAGTGCCCTGCCCCACTCCCAGTCCCTTACCCTGCTCCCAGTCCCCTGCTCTGCTCCCTCACCGTTCTCCCAGTCCCTGGCCCCATTCCCAGTTCCCCTTGCACCATCCCCTGCTCCCAGGCTCCTGTCCTGCTCGCCCTGTCCCATTCCCAGTCTCATTCCCATTCCCACCACTGGCTCCGCCCGCACAGGCCCTCCCGCTCCTGCGGCCGGGAGTGGGAACAGCTCCCGACCCCG
>VXBA01005753.1:520606-656134 GCA_013399895.1 Serilophus lunatus | reverse complement strand
AGGACCGCCCTCCCCCCTGAGCGCACTCCGGGCCCCCCGCCCGGAACATCCCCACCCCCTCTCCTTCCAGCCAGGCTCGGACCACGGCACGTACAGGCAGAGATGTCACGTCTTTAATTAAAAAAAATAAATATACACACACACACACAATCCCATTTTCAAGTGCTTGGTGTTCCAAAGGAACAGGTGCATCACCCGCTCAGGAACACCTTTTCCTCCCTTATTTTGCCCCAGAAACAAGAAGCCCAAGCACCCTGTGGAGGACAGGGATGCATTTCCACACCACGGGCTAGAGAGGATGCTCCTTTTCCCGGGGGAGCACTGTACAAACACAGCCTGTCCCGTTTGTCACCACAGACATTCCGAGCCACCGACCCCCTCCCTGGCTATGAACAAAGACACTTATTGCTCTGGGGAATGTTTTTACCTCCTGCTCCATCCTGGCCCTTTCCTTGGTCGCAGTGAAGAGTCTTAAACGATTGTGCTTCCCACAGGAGGTTCTCATCTCCAAGTACTCGGAGACCTTTGGGTGAAAGGTGCCATCTGGTTTTAGTGCAAATTGCTGTGGATGAGCTCAAGCTCCATGTGGGACATGGTGGGTCCAGGGAAGTCACTGGGTTTGGGGTGTCCCCACCTGTATCCCTCTACAGCCACGGGAGGCACACAGGGATGACAGGGACCAACCCTGGAACCAAGTCCAACCGCTTCAACAGATGTCTAATATATTCTACAAGCTATTCAAGACATAAAAAGCAACATTATTTTTGCTTTTTGTACACACTCACGTGCCTCAAAGTGGGAAATACCAGAATTAAGGCTGCCTGCTCTGCCATCTCACTCCTGGAATAATCAACCCTTAATAATCAGTCCAGCCATCAACCNGGAGGATGTCACAGCTGCCAAGGGATCCTCCCAGCCGTGGGAGGGTGTCACAGGGCTGCCCTGTGGGGCAGGGGGTGCTGCCCGGGCAGGTGCCAGAGCCATCAAGTGCCACGGCCCAGAGTGCCCGGGCTGGGCAACGGTGAGACAGCAGGGTCCTGCAGCCACAGGCCACGATAGCCCAGCTCCTGGCCCCAGTCCCAGTGCCCTGCCCCACTCCCAGTCCCTTACCCTGCTCCCAGTCCCCTGCTCTGCTCCCTCACCGTTCTCCCAGTCCCTGGCCCCATTCCCAGTTCCCCTTGCACCATCCCCTGCTCCCAGGCTCCTGTCCTGCTCGCCCTGTCCCATTCCCAGTCTCATTCCCATTCCCACCACTGGCTCCGCCCGCACAGGCCCTCCCGCTCCTGCGGCCGGGAGTGGGAACAGCTCCCGACCCCGATCCCGGCCCTGTCCCTGCCCCAGGACCGCCCTCCCCCCTGAGCGCACTCCGGGCCCCCCGCCCGGAACATCCCCACCCCCTCTCCTTCCAGCCAGGCTCGGACCACGGCACGTACAGGCAGAGATGTCACGTCTTTAATTAAAAAAAATAAATATACACACACACACACAATCCCATTTTCAAGTGCTTGGTGTTCCAAAGGAACAGGTGCATCACCCGCTCAGGAACACCTTTTCCTCCCTTATTTTGCCCCAGAAACAAGAAGCCCAAGCACCCTGTGGAGGACAGGGATGCATTTCCACACCACGGGCTAGAGAGGATGCTCCTTTTCCCGGGGGAGCACTGTACAAACACAGCCTGTCCCGTTTGTCACCACAGACATTCCGAGCCACCGACCCCCTCCCTGGCTATGAACAAAGACACTTATTGCTCTGGGGAATGTTTTTACCTCCTGCTCCATCCTGGCCCTTTCCTTGGTCGCAGTGAAGAGTCTTAAACGATTGTGCTTCCCACAGGAGGTTCTCATCTCCAAGTACTCGGAGACCTTTGGGTGAAAGGTGCCATCTGGTTTTAGTGCAAATTGCTGTGGATGAGCTCAAGCTCCATGTGGGACATGGTGGGTCCAGGGAAGTCACTGGGTTTGGGGTGTCCCCACCTGTATCCCTCTACAGCCACGGGAGGCACACAGGGATGACAGGGACCAACCCTGGAACCAAGTCCAACCGCTTCAACAGATGTCTAATATATTCTACAAGCTATTCAAGACATAAAAAGCAACATTATTTTTGCTTTTTGTACACACTCACGTGCCTCAAAGTGGGAAATACCAGAATTAAGGCTGCCTGCTCTGCCATCTCACTCCTGGAATAATCAACCCTTAATAATCAGTCCAGCCATCAACCTGGAATAATCAAGCATTCCCACCTTTGCAGACTCTGGGACTAAGGATGTTTCCCACCAACCCTTCTCACCAGCCATCAACCTGGAATAATCAAGCATTCCCACCTTTGCAGACTCTGGGACTAAGGATGTTTCCCACCAACCCTTCTCACCAGTGCTCTTCCCATCCCAGATGTCCAACAAACTTCCCCATGTGCTCCTCTAAGGTTTGCTCCAAACAGGGCACAAATGTTAATATAAAAATACAATTTAAACAGTCACTGTGTTGGGTTTCTCATTTCTTGACACCCCACCCCCCAACAGCAGCACTACTGCTGTGCTTGGAATGTTCTCATCACTGGGATATGTGCAAGGAGCAGCCAAATCTCAAATCTGGATACAAACCCTAAATCTCGCTGCAGAGCCCCGAAAAGCTTCTTTTCCCACAAATTTGTTTGCTGCCCAACCTCCCCCCACTGTGTGGGCAGGACAGGGACATGGAAGGGACACTGTGGGACCCACAGCCCAAGTTCCATCCAACAGGACCCCTCAGCAGAACACTGGTCCACCTGAAAGTCTAGGCTTTAAAGGCAGGTTTAATCCTGGTATTTCCCAAAATTCTGAGCAGGTTTAATCCTGGTATTTCCCAAAATTCTGAGCAGGTTTAATCCTGGCATTTCCCCAAATGCTGAGCACTTTGCTCCCAAGGTTTCAGGCAAGGCCATCTGTGCATCCTGCAGAGTTTTAAGAATAGGGCAACAACAGAGCCTTGCTCAGGTCTGGCACAGACTCCTGAGGTCAGAGGGGAGCAGTGCTGTGCTGTGGCTGCCCCAAGTCCCCCACCCCTGGAAAAACAGGTCATTCCATGCATGGCACCCACCAGAGAAACTGCCTGGAGGGGTTAAAGGTGCTCAACTGGAGCAACACTGGTCTCTGCTGCTCATGAGTATAATCCAGCCTTAACCTGCTCCTCCAAGCCTGGCTTTGGAAAAGAGGATCAAGAAAAAACAGGACACTGCCACATGGATCTTTTTCTTTGCAATACTGATGTCTACAGTGAAACATTCATAACTGCTCAGCAGGCTCAAAATATGCTACATGAGAACTGTACTGGAAAAAGCAGGGCCCCTGAAGCAGCTGGAGAAGAGTGTGCAGATCAAAGTCAGAATGGAACAGCCAGCTTTGAAATACGCCACTGAAAACAGATGAGAAAGTTACCATGGTTGTCCTTCCTTCTGCCTAGTTTGGCAGCCACTGGAATTGGTGCAGTTCACAGACTCCCATCTTCTTGGTTGTGCTGGTGTCAGGACAGAGCAGGATGGACACAGCCCTCCCTTGGAGCAGCACAGGATACAATCCCTTGGATAGAGGGAGAGCTGAGTGTGCTCAGGTGCTCACCTGTCTCCTGCATCCAGCATTGCACAGGACACTGGAACCATCCCAAAATTGCTTCCAGAGTGCTGAGGAGGCAGGGACAGGGAAGGGGAGCTGACACCAGCCTGAGCACGGCGCTGTCCCTGGGATCCACACACCTGCAGGTCCACAGGAAACATGGAAAGCCAAGGCACGGCCTGCTCTCCTGGGAAGCACACACAGCTGGATGGCAGACAAACCAGAGAGTCTCCAGGGAATGAATTCACAAAGTGCCACTGGTCCTTGGAACCAAATCTAATGTACAGGATATATTACAGCAAACAGCAGCTCTGCAGCTCGTGCTGGCCCATCTCTGCACCACATGCAGAAGGACTCCGATATCCAGACTCTTTACAAGAGACTCCTTCCCCTTTTATACAAAGGAAAATAAAAACATAAGTTAAAACAGCAATAAATAAAACTGTGGGTTGTGGGTGTCCTGCTCAGCCCCCTTTGTGCATCCCAATCAGACTGGAGAGCTTCTCACAGTGCTCAAGTTTCAGGGACTCTGCTTTCTGTTTTAACCTCTCATCTCTGTAGAGCTTGGCCAAATTGGACAAATCAGACTCTGAAAGATGAAAAAAAAAGATGTATTAGGATGAAGCTGTGAGCCTCCTTTAAAGAGCTGTTTCTCAGTGCTTTGTTATCCTTGTGGCACTTTTTAATTCTAATTTTGATGGGTATTGAAGGCAGGGAGGTGAAGAAGTACCCAAGGGACTTGTCTGAAAGGCCTCTGTGCCCTTTCATTAACAATCTCAAATGTACTTTGCATATTTGTTCCCTTTCTTCTCAAAAGCAACATAAAACTGAAATAATCCCATTGTTTAAATTATTTCCCCCCAGTAATTCAGAGAAGTTTCTTTTGCTGATTAGCTAAGGAAATCTTAATATAGCTTTTCCCCTGAAGAATAATTTAGCTGCAGGATTAGATGCACTGAGGAGAACAGCAGTAATTTACTTCTGAAAAGGTCAACATTTCCGTAAGCACAGGCTACCTGATGACACTCAATTTTTCAAAGAGCTTTTATACACCTTACCAGCCCCTCATTTGACAAAATTATTCAGAGTGGAAAGAACTTCAATAGGTCCTTTCATGCCTTGCATCCTCTGTCCTTGTCCCACTGAAATTTAAAGCCATTTAACCCTCCACCCACTTACTGAAAAGCTTCACAAACTGTCAGGCACCAACAGTTCATTTTAGATCAAGAATCCATTTATGGGTTTATAACCCAAATGCCACTCAGGCAGTGCAGGACACACAGCCTTGACAAGCCTCCTGCAAACCACACTTGGGTAATCGTCTCTGAGCCCCTGGAATTGTGCAGTGGAGAATCTCAGTTTACACTCATCCAACTGGGAAAATTATTCCCTGCACTTTTGACAGCGTTCATTCTGTGACATCTCCTTCCTGTGGGTTTCAACCTTTGACAGAAGAGTTCCTTTGAACTTTCCTCTTTAAGGATGTCCTAAAATACTGAATTCCAGCTACATCTAGATTAGATATTGGGAATGAATTCCTGGCTGTGAGGGTGGGGAGGCCCTGGCACAGGGTGCCCAGAGAAGCTGTGGCTGCCCCATCCCTGGAAGTGTCCAGGGCCAGGCTGGAGTCACCTGGGATAGTGGGAGGTGTCCCTGCCCATGGAGTGGAATGAGATGACCTTTACGGTCCCTCCCAACTCAAACCATGCCATGATTCCATGACACATATCCTGATTCTGTTTTCAGCTGCCCCTTTGTGACCTGGAGCTCTTTGCAGCTTCACTTTGTAACTGTGCTACTCCAGCTGAGCCATCTCCTGTAAAAGGCTGGGATGTGCTTTTTGTACTTAACAGTGCCAGAGACTTCAGAAGACCCCAACCCAGAGCAGACAGACCTTTCACACCCTGCTCTGCTGAGAAGGGGAGTCCTGGCTGGAGCAGCACTACAAAAAGCAACTGGCTGAACAAAACACCAACAAATCCCTTATTTTAAGGTTTTTCCCAAGCTTGTTGGACACCAGGTAACACTTTTCAAGTCATAAAATCAAGGGTTATAAAACCAAACTGTTGCTGAATCACTCACCTCTGTTCATTTTGCTGGTGCTAAAGAGAAATGCACCCTCGGTAAAGACAACCAATGTGCTATTAATAGACACTCGACTGACAAAGAGCTGATCACACCAAGTCAAACACTTCAACAAGGATTAAGAGACCAAGGCTGTGGAGCAACAGCTGACTAAGAACTGCCTCAACATCCCCACAACATCTCCCCAGCACTCCACACTGTATTCTCAGTTTATTGTTACAAACATGCAGCTGTGCTCCTGGCCTGGGTGGAATCACTCAGAAAAAGTTTAGTTTAGATTACAGTGGTGTCCTCAGGCTACTGCTAATTGTGGATGTTGTAAATGTGTTTGCAGATGGGTGACTAATACAAGCTCTAAGTGGACAGGGACCTGGAGGAGCAGGGTTTGGCAGGCACTTGGCATTCCATGCTGGATCATCTCCCCTCTCTGCCTTGCAAACCCTCTCCTTTTTGGGCCTTGGCTCTCCTTAGCTCCAGGTCTGTGTGAAAGAGACAACTTTCAGCTGCACAACATCACTTAAAAGGATTTCTGTGTAAGAAAAGCACTCTCCCTATAGCAATTATACATTTGGGAGTATTAACAGCCATGTTATCCCTAAAAGCTGCCATAGATGCTCAGAGATCACAAGTTAAGGACTCTAAAACCATCAGGACTTTTATGGTCTTGTATCATGAGTTCTTTTGTAACTTCAGAGCCTCCTGAAAAGCAGGATTGGTAACTTTTAGGTAAAATAAACCAAAACAAGCCTTCCCATCAAAAACCTGTAAAGAGTTTGGAGTCAGCGACACTATTGTTACCCCTCCTGTAGGATTAAAGGAGTCTTGTTTAGACAAACCGTGTTTCCATAATGATGCAGTTGGTAAAGGAACTGAAAACAAGTGCAAAGGCACTTTTTTAGCAATGTGGAAAGGACAGTTTGACATGGAAAAACTTAACAGGCCCTCCCAGTGTACAAAAACATCTTGCCTGCTGCTATTGAATATTCAGATCAAATTTGTTCCAGTTTCCTTTACACACAGCAGTACTTTGTGTTTACTTCTTTGAAGGTGGCAAGTTCTTTAGGTCAAAAGAAATCAGTCACATTCCAACATCAGCTCCTTGTAATTTGATTTCTGTTATTTTGCACTGTTCTGCAAGAAGCAGGGAATTGCTGTTTTCACTGAACCAGATTAGTAGTAATTACTAGGTAAGGAATACAATATGGGGTAAAATGCCTTAAAATAAGGGGTTAACATGCCTTTATTTGTGCCACTGAGTCACTCAGGGCTGATGTGAGAAAAATGGCTTTCAATGCTCACATCTGTGTTTTCCCTTCCTGCATTCAAGTCTTGTTTCTAAAAGACTTGACTACGGTGAAAAACATGATCTCAAACTCATCTAAAGATAGAAAATGCAAATAACACACAAACTGAGCACAGAAGCACGTTATGGAAACTGATACCAGGAACACAGGGGAGCCAAGAGCACCTGGACAGGCTACAGACTCTCCTGGTGAAGTTTTGAGGGAAGTCAAGAGAAACTTCTTATGGAGCCACTCAAAGCAAAATTGCTTCTCCTCAGCAAAGGAAACATGGAAGAGGTGATGTCTCAAGATCTTTTCTAGCCCAACAATCTGTCAGGGCCAGATAAATGTGGTGGGGGATGTGTTTAAAACATCATCACTAAGAGCTACTCGAGCAGAAAAACCGAGCGGAAAAAACTGTCTCAAATGGTGAAATCTACTTTCCACTCCTCTCTCAGCATCTCTTAAAATGTATTTTGACACATCTCAAGAATAGCAAGTTCAGTGTTAAGAGCAGATGTGAGACAACCCAAAGCAGTGCAAGGATGAGATGCTGTAAGCTCTGGGAACTGAGGTGCAGCCCCTGAGGGGTCGTGGGCACAGCCCTGGGACAGGGAGAACTTACTCTGCTGTTTCTCCTTCCAGCAGCTGGTCTGAATATAGTCTATGTAATCCTTTTCCACCGTTTTCTCCAGCTCTTGGAGTTCTGCTCCTTGATAATTCTTCTCAAAGTTTTTATCAACATAGTAAGGCACCTGCAAGTTCTCTGTTTCTCTGCTTATGACGTGGCCTATGGACCTGTGGGAACACAGAGAAAACAGGGCTTGGAGCTGTTCAACCCCAAAGAAATCAAGAGCTGTTTCTCCATGTCACCATTTCCAGAGGACAGTATTTACAGCAATGTTTTTACAGTTAATTTCTGCGGGACTATGGCTCCCTCAACCATCCAGGAAGGGAAATTACAAGTCTCAGGCACAGCAAGCTGTGAATTAAAAACAGAATCCACTCCCCTGCTAAAACCACAAAGAAATATCTGCAGTTTGGAAATATTCACACAGAACTGACCTGTTCCTTCTGAATGCTGTGTTTATTCCCAACAGCTCACTCAAGATACTTCCAAAACGTAACAGCAAATTTTATCTGTGACAAATTTTATCCAGGCACTTCTGTTTGCTGGTAATTCCTGGCAAGCTCAGAAATCTATGGGGATCAATCCTCAGAAATCCATGGGATTGATAACAAAGGAAAAGATTATAAAGGCTTAGGGAACAATGCAATTGGATCTGGATTTTCCCCGTTTTCTGGACCCTTCAGTAGATGTAAAAATTAGGGGAGATTGTCGTTATATTTTTCTTCAGGGTTTATAATCATCAATAAGCAAAGTGGAGCATGGAATAACCTGGAGAATATCCTGGAGGAAGAATTAGCCCTTTTGACACAGCCACTGGATGAAACTGCACTCCTAGACTGAATTACCTTATTTGAGCAAAGATACCCAGGCATTTGCTCAAATCACTGCCCACAGACAGAGGCAGGCAGCCAAAACCAAGGGTTACACTCTACTCAATGGAATCTTGTCTGCCCCTTTTTCCTGGATTCCTCTTTTCCTTCTCTCTTGCCATCTCAGAAGTTTCTCTCTTCAGAGAAACAATTTCTTTTAGTTTCTAAGCTCCCAATTTTTTTTAAGGCTCTCAGAGAAACAGCCTGATTGTGTAGCAGCTCAGGCCTGACTATCTCACATCACCAGGAGAAGGGGAGGGAGTGAAGCAAAGCAGGGGAGATCAGCTGCTGTGGGGTCAGCGTGGGAGGTTTCACATGGGACTGGCAGATAGCAAAAACACTCCCTGGAAAATAAAACAACCCAAAAAACAACCACCCTCCTGTTCTCCTGCGAGGGCCTCACACTGACATCTTGTGGCAAACGGTGAGGGGTGACTATGACACAGCAAAGGAGGGGTCAGGCCTGGGCAGGAGTAGTTTTCCTCTTAGAAGGGAGCAAGGGGAGTGTTAGGAGCACTCTGCTGGTTTCCTAAATCCTACAAATCCCAGTCCTGTCTTGGTAAAGCCAGTGAAGCTCACACCCACTAGAGAGATTCCCTCCTTCCAGAACTGGTTTTTCCTCTGCCCCATAAGCTCAGATTGCAGCAGATCTGTTGGTCCTTCTGCTTCCAAAGCCGACCAGCTCCCTGGGATCCTGCTTCTCTAAAGTTAAATCAGGGTATTTCAAGGCTTTAATGATTTCTAGAGCTTCCAGTGGAATTCAAGCTCTCCAGAGCAATCTGGATTTATACTGCAAACCACAGGCTTCATTATTTCACTGCTTTCCAGAGGAACCACAGTGGTGGTCAGCAGATTCTGGGGGCTAGGCAGACCAGAGACTGATCTACACCCACATTCTTCCTCCTGTATCCCAGAGCAAAACCATTTCACACCAGCTGAGAAAGGTTCCTGGCCCAGTGCCTCTCTTTGTTCAGCACCCTGAGCAATAAAGCTCACCACAGGTAACTTCACAGCTCAGGAGAACTGACCAGTGCACACTGTTGGTATCTCCTTATTTCCAAACTGGTAACACTTGGTAGGAAGAACAGAACACTAACATGTATTTTGCTACCAAATCCAACTTTCTTCTGCCTCTGTATTGCAAAGAGCGAGACCAGAAAAATGAGTTTTTAAAGCACTTACGATTTGTAGAATAAGCTGTAGGGTGGGTTGGTGGCCATCAGCTGGGTTAGAACTGACACTATTATGATGATGAAAACTGGCATCAGCTGAAGAAATGCGGAATAGGAATTCTGAAAAGGACAATTAGTAGCCAAGAAAAGACAGAGATGGAAAATGAGGCGTCTGTTCACAGAAACCAGGCTATTATCACAGATCAACAATGATCTGAATCGAGATTTGGGGCTTTGAGAGAGATGACACTGTAATTTCTAAATAACCTTTATTAATAGCCTCAGAAAGCTTTTGAAAATTGTTTTCTTTTCCTCTGCCCCTTCCTTCACCAGACACCCCCATCACTGTCAGTGCCAATCCAACCTGCAGGAAGACACTGCAATTCCCATGTTCCTCAGCTTTCCAGGCATCCTTTGAACTTTGCTACATCCATTTTAAAGACCTCACCCTCTGTGCAAGCACTGACTTTAATGGCTGAGCAGTAAGGGGTTAACAAACCCCATGTCCTGTAATTTGGGACAGGATACAAGCACAAGTGTGGAAAAACATCAAAACTACAGATCTTTCCTCCTGCTCTTTGATTTCTTTCTAAAATGCTTTTTCTCATGAGGAAAATATAACATGCAGCCATTCAGGCTTTGTTGCCCTGGGATAGCAACAAGGATTCCTGATGTATGTGGAATTCATCTGCCCTGTCTTAGCTGTCAGATGTATCTCTTCGGGGATTTTTTAGAGGCTGACTGAGAGACTCACAAGGAAAAACTGATCTTCCTCAGAGAACGATCCCATGAGGTTAACAGCCTGTCTCCAGAGGGAGATTTTTCCAAGGCAGGTGGCACCTGGGGATGTGCAGTGGTAACAAATGACACCTTGTGTCTCATCTGGAGGTCTCAGCTGGTAGAAATGTATCCCAGACCATCCTGCCCCGGGCTGGAAGAGGCCTGTGTGCTCATTTCCTGAAGGATCAAATACACCTGGAGGACAAGCCAGTGCTTCCACAGCCATTACCAGGCCCCATATGGACTAATTGTCATTGGATTACTAAACATCAGAGCCTACAAAAAGCAAGCAGCAGCAAACCCCTTGGTAACAGAAACTGGAGAGACTATAATCCTATAAATACAATCTATTTTTAAAGGAGTGATTAATAAAAGCCAATTTGATTACTCTGAAAACATCCACCGTGGCTGCAGTGCTTGAGAATATCAACCCTGAGCACTCAAACGTGGCAAGGTCTGTCCTGGTTTCAGACCTCTAAGTTGATCCCTGAGCCTGGTGAGATGTTGAAGGCCCAGAAATCCCTCCTCCTGGCTACCTGTGGCCTGTGTTCCTCCTCCTCCTGCTCCTGTGTCCACACCCGCTCCGTCCGGTGCCTCCGGGGGTAATAATGTGCATCTCTGGCTACATTTGAGAACATGTGGATATTCCCTGTAAAAAAGGAGTCATGTTTTATGGCACTCACCTGGATTCCTCAGCTTCTCTTTGATTACCCAGCTTTATTCTCCACAGGCCAAGTGACATTTGTGAGACCTCACACCAAAAAGCCCAACCACCTTCAGATTTAAATGACAAAACTCCACCTCCTCCTTCCCAAGAAATGTGCCCCTAGCCCACCTTAATTTAAATCAAACTGCAGAAACATGTGCTGATTATTATGATTGTATCTCACATTTTAATGCTGGTTTTGTCACATTCACTTGCAAGGCTGTGGCAGGAAAATGAATTTGCTTCTCCAGGCTTGGCCCATGAATTATGGCCCCTCATAATTATTGAATGGGGTCTTCTACATTCATTTCTATTTCCTCTGCATTCAAGCCCTTAATAGTTTCACTTAATTATTTTATAATAAGAAAAGAGATTTTTAAAAAATAGCTGTTTGACTAAGAAAGGAGAACAATTCAGGATTTCCTTTCTTGCACATGGAATGCAGATGATTTATTTTTAAAATTTCTAAAATGAGGAAAGAATTGCATATGCTGCTCCAATGTGAAGCTCTGAGTGATTTTATCACCATATGAATATCTTAATAATAGCTGTGCTCTCCTCTTTAGAAATTCAGAATGCCTTTGTGTTAGAGAATTGAAATCCAGGGCTTATCATCACAACAGAAATGCAAATCTACTTTTAAGCCATGGGAAAGATGTCACATTATTTTATACTCTTCCACTGTCCTTTTCTGAGTTTCCCAAAGAATTCTGCAAGAAACCTGAGTGAAGGTGACCTCTGCTGTTGTGTTAAACCTCTGTTCCATTGCTTGTTCAAGGGCTTTTCCAAGGCATGTGTGCCACCAGAGCTCTGGCAGTGAGCCAAGCCAGGCTGGCTCCAAGGAGGAAAGCTGCTTTTTGGAAAAATGAAGGTTTGTTTCTATCCCTCCACATTGCTCAGACTCTATTTTACCAAGCTGTGAAAACAGCAGCAAGTGTGGGAATAGACGAATGGCCTTTACAGGGTGCTTAGAAAGTTTTCCCACATTCTAAGTTTCTCCAGGAATTTCTGCCAGCAGTTTCTTCCCTTCCACGTGCATTTCTGCTTTATGAGCAGCAAATTCACCTTGTAGCCTCTCCCCATTAGAACTGCAACACTGTGCCACGTGGAGTCTCCTTTGGGTTTTATCACATTTAACATTTGAACTTTTACTGTTTTTCCACTGAACATCACTAGAGGAAAACTGCCCACAAATGAGTTTACACCAACACTTCTAATTTGGGTTTCCAAAACTACTGAACTGATGATTTTCCATAATTCAAACCTCATCTTTAGATCAGGAAAATGTACACACATTTAGATCCATTACACCTATTGTCTACTACCAACACCTACTATGCTTCTAAGAAATATCTTTTTCTTCTGTTATTCTTTGCCACTTGGCTCAAAATTCCCATTTTCTCCTTCATGCCACTCTCCCTGTTAGACCTGCCAAGCCCAGTACCCAAATTCCTCCTGCACCTCAATTTTCTGTCCTCAATTCCAAGCATCCCCCAGTACAGCACAGTCCCATTCCATGAGTGCAACATTCCACAAAAGGCACACACAGGAGCAATTCCTTGCAGAAATGGAAAACTTGCTGACTCCAGGTGGAATTACACCCTGGGGCTGCTCACTGATGCAAATCTGGGAACAACCTGAGGCCCCCTTGGCAGCAGGATGCACCACTCACAGGGAGCTTGTACAACAACCTGTACCTGTGGCTTTAGGCTGGAGTAAGTGCTGAGTGTGTCACTTTAGGTGGAGGTGGAAAGTTTACAGGAGTACTAAAGCAATTCCTTGGATGCTGCCAGGAAGGCCCTCGAGCTTAGCACACCTTTCAGTTTTAATTAATCCACAGATCTTGTGGTATCATTTCTATTTTTCCTACAAATACAAAAACCAAGGCTGGACTGAGGGTACTACAGGTGCAGCAGCTCCACTGGATCCTGCATATCCATGGACAGCTTCCCCTGGCTCAGCCCCTGCAGAGCTCTCAGGCTTTAGCTTCATTCCAGCACAGAGGAATCTGCTTCCCTGCTTGCAGGGGCACTGAGCCCACAGTGAGCCAGGAGCTGTGCCATCCCAGCCTGGAATGCTCCAAGGTGCCTCAAGTACAACCCAATCATGGAATGGTTAGGATTGGAAAAGGCATCTGAGTTCACTGACTCCAATCATCACCATCCAATGCCTTCCCATTCACACCCTGCTTTACCTCCCACACCACTGCTGCCTTCAGGTGATGCAGGGAATAAAAGAAAGGCAGAAAACAATTCTAAAAAGGTTTCTGCTCTTTTCAACTCCCTGAACAGTCCCAAGAGAAAATGAGCTTCTTTTCTGGTTTACAGAATCCCAGAATATGGTGAGTTGGAAGGGACCCCCAAGGATCATCCATCCAACTCCTGGCCCTGCACAGGCCCATCCCCAAGAGTCCCCCCCTGTCCCTGAGAGGATCATCCCACCCCTCCTGCAGCTCTGGCAGCCTTGGGGCTGTGCCCACTGCCCTGGGGAGCCTGGGCACTGCCCAACCCCCCTCTGGGCAAAGAAGAGCCTTGGCCTGAGATCCCCCCTGCCCCTGCCCTGACACAACTCCAGCCCATTCATTCCCTGGGGTTTGGTGTCAGCCCACTGCACTTGCAAACCACTGACCTGTGGGAAAGTGGCCCCCAAAAAACACATTGAATATTTCTTCTGGTGTAATGTCTGCTTCAAACTCTGTGTAGTAGCTGTAGTGCCTGGCCTGCCCGGGGCTGACATGCTCCTGGTCTCTCCCCAGCTCGTCGTATCGCCGCCGCTTCTCAGGGCTGCTCAGCACTGCAAAAGCATTTCCTATTGCTGCAGAGGGGATTCAAACACGGGTTACAGCTCCACAGCTCAGAGTTTTATAAGCAGAGCAGCAAAAAAAAACCCCCTAACAAGCACATAAAATTTGGGCTTAACCAAAGATTGAGTTCCTCTCAAAAGAAGTGCCTTTGTAAAGTGCTGCCAGTGATGAAACCATTTCCTGCTGCCACTGATGGCAGGGGAAAGAGAAAAGTGTGAAAGTACCTGGAGAGACCCTAAATATTTGTAAAATATTGGGTGAGAATGGAGCATGTGCTCAGCTCAAACCAAGCTCTGCTATAGTGCACCTCCATATCCACACACAGTTAACACAAGTTCATAACTGGAGAGACTAATTACGATGCAGAGCAGTATTCCAAGTTTTTCCTGCTGGGAGAGGTGCTCCTGAAGCTCTGCACCACATCTATTTCACACTTCACATGCAGCCACCCAGAAGTATTTGTTTTGATTCATCTTCCTCCTTGATCTCTGACAGAACAAGTTCACAGAGGGCTACAACCCAAACACAAACAAATAAAGAAAAGCCCTTCAAAAGCTCCTTATTTTAACAGACTGAATGAATCACTTGCTTTCCTCGTGCTGTGCTGGAGCACGGCATGGAAAGGGAAACACATGTAAGAGTTTGGATGGCAGCACTGCTGGTACAGGACTGCAGCACTGCTGAGAAGTCCAGACACAGCATATTGGATGAGATTTCACATTCCTGCACACATGAATAGATATAAGAATTTATTCATGCCATGGATGACACAACACCCCACGCCCCTGCATGGGCAGTGTGAGTTCCAAGTTCTGACCCTTTTGCTGTATCCCAGAATGGTCTGGGCTGGAAAGGACCTTAAAGCTCATCCCATCCCACCCCCTGCCGTGGGCAGGGACACCTCCCACTGTCCCAGGTGGCTCCAACCTGGCCTTGGACACTTCCAGGGATGGGGCAGCCACAGCTTCTCTGGGCACCCTGTGCCAGGGCCTGCCCACCCTCACAGGGAACAATTCCTTCCCAATATCCTACCTAACCCTCTGGCAGTGGGAAGCCATTCCCTCTTACCCCATCAACCCAGGCCCTTCTGAAACCCCTCAGACGCCACAGGAACGACACGGGCGATCCCTTCCCGCGGGGTACAGCCGGCACTTCACACGCATCTCACAGCGCCCCCGGCGGTTCTGTGCCCGCGGCCCCCGCGGCCCCCTCACCTTTGAAGGCCTCGGTGGCGCCGGGGGCGCGGTTCTTGTCGGGGTGGAACTTGAGGGCGAGCCTGCGGTACGCGCGTTTCAGCTCCTCCTC
This sequence comes from Serilophus lunatus, assembly GCA_013399895.1. Lineage (NCBI taxonomy): Eukaryota > Metazoa > Chordata > Aves > Passeriformes > Eurylaimidae > Serilophus > Serilophus lunatus. The sequence continues at coordinate 640,911 of VXBA01005753.1, read as the reverse complement.
GCCGGCATCCCGGCCCACGCCCAGGATCTCGTAGTAGTCCCGGCACCGCTTGATCCTGCGGGGGAACACGGCGTTATCCCACAACCGGCTGCCCCCCGGCCCCGCTCCCCGCGGTCCCCCCGTGCCCGCTCACCGCCGCACCCCGTCCAGCTGCTCGGCCGTGTAGGTCATGTCTGCCCGGGGCCCTCACCGCCCGCCGCCCCGCGCCGCCATCTTGTGCGCGGGGGCTGCCGGGAGCGGGGGGGCTGTGACGTCATGGATGTGACGTCATGAGAGAAGCTGGGGGTGACGTCAGGGCGGCCCCGGTGACCGTGTGGGACCGGAGTGTGAGGGGGGGAATCGGCGCTGCGGCCGCGAGAGCGGCGGTGGGGAATGTCATGGGATCATGGAGTGTGTCCTGAGCTGGAAGGGCCCCCCAAGGACCATCCAGTCCAACCCCTGGCCCTGCACAGGCCCATCCCCAAGAGTCCCCCCTGTCCCTGAGAGGATCATCCCAACCCTCCTGCAGCTCTGGCAGCCTTGGGGCTGTGCCCACTGCCCTGGGGAGCCTGGGCACTGCCCAACCACCCTCTGGGCAAAGGAGACCCTTGGCCTGAGATCCCCCCCTGACTCTGCCCTGACACAACTCCAGCCCATTCCCTGGGCTCCTGGCCCTGGTCCCCACAGAGCAGAGCTCAGAGCTGCCCCTCGGGAGTTGCTGCAGACCCTGGTGAGGTCTGACCTCAGTCTCTTCTCCAGCTGAACACACCAAGTGCCCTCAGCTGCTCCTCATGTGGCTCCTCCAGGCCCTTCCCCATCCTCATGTCCCTCCTTTGGACACTCTCCAACAGCTTTAGATCCCAGTGGGAAAGGCCCTGGGGGTGCTGGTGACAGCTGTTGGTGACAGCCCAGGGTGCCTAGGTGGCTGTGCCAGGCCTGGGGTGTCACAGACAGGGACTGTCCCCTGTGCTGTGCCCAGTTCTGATCCCCCAAGGCAAGAAAGACCTTTCCCAACCAATCCTGCTTCTAGTTTCCTCTTATCCCACCTCCCATTGTCACAGGTGGCTCCATCCTGGCCTCGGACACTTCCAGGGATGGGCAGCCACAGCTTCTCTGGGCACCCTGTGCCAGGGCCTGCCCACCCTCTGTGTGAGACCCTCAAGGCTCTGAGGGAAGAGGAACATCAACAGTAGAAAAATTTCCCATGGGATCTCAGCGGTCTGGGGAGATTTGTTAAACCTTGGCACTCACCAAAACCCTACTTGTGGTGCTCCAAGTGTGGAACCACAGGTCTCTGGATCTGGAATTAACTGGGGTCACCTATCCCCGCGGGAATCACCCGGGATTTCGTGTTAAGGGAATCCCCCCGTGTGGAGGAGGCTGGGTGACAGGTGGCCTACTTTTCAAGAACGTTACCAGAAAATCTTCATGTATTAAAAAACAACTTATCAAACTACCTGGTGCAGATGTTGAAGGTAGAAAGTGCACTGGCTCTTAGCAGGAGTTATGAAGACATTGCATTTATTTTGCTGCACACTCCCTTGCCAGCTGCAAAGCACAGCTACGTCTGACACTGCACATCCCAGCAAACACTTCTTATCCATCCTATTCAATTAAATCAGGCTCAATTATGGTGCTTCACTGAACTGTGCAGGGGAACGTGAGCAGCAATACCTATTTTGAGTCCTTTTTTCCCAATTTCCTTTGGGGTTGATGGATAATATTGCTCATGTTAGGAGAGGCAGTATTTTGATAAACTGCTGCTGGACAGATGAGGTGCTCTGAAGATCAGTGTTGGGTGGAGCTGGTGCAGCTTCCAAGCAGGAGTCATGGGGAAGATGGGCAAAGGTAGTGCAGGGTTAGTGCTTCAGTACCTCACACTGATGAATCAAGCAGCTGAGACCTCCAGAAATACCTAAGGGACATCATTTATCTTTCTTGGATGCTGGAGATGAACATCCCCACCCTCCTCGTGAGTATAGCTGGGGCTGAGCCAGCTCAGGCTCCAAACAGGAGCTGCTGCCCTGAGGAATGCAACAAAGGGCTGTTCTTGGGGTGCCTTAGGGTGCTCTGGGGGCTCCTGGAGCTGTGGTGAGGTGGGGGCTCTGGCTGGATGGGGATGCTGCTCATCTGGTCTCTCAGGAAGCTCTGGGAAAGCAGAGGTGATGGAAGCTCTCCCACCACGCTTGAGCTGAAGTAGCTCAGCATTTTGCTTGTGGCCACTGATTTTACACTCAGCTAAACCCCTCTCTATGAAGAGACTTCATTCCTTACACTTTAGATGAGTCTTTGAGCATGTGGTAAGATAATGATCTGCCTGCCTGAAGCCCAGTTATTCATAATAAAATCTTTAAGATGGCCATTTGCATTTCAGCAGCACCTTTAATTGACTCCTGTCCAAATGCTTTACAGGCACAGATTAATGTAGCCTCACAACAACCCTGTGAGGCAGGTGGGTATGATCATCCCCACTGCTGTGGGCAGCACGAGGGCACCAGGGATAAGGGGTTTGGAGCAGTTGTGCTGGGATTTGACCTTGAACTTGGCCATTGAAGTCCCACCAGGCCCTGCAGCTTCAGAGCAGGCTTTGGGTTTGACTTGGTGTGGGGCTACACTGATTAACGAGCCTGTGATTGCCTGGCACAGACTGTAAAGGCCATTAATTCAAGGCAGTGGTTTTATTAGTGAAGTAGATGGTGCCTTGGTGCTTCTTGCTGCTGGAATTATCTGAGTGTTTGAAGGCATATCAAAAATAGAGCTAGATATCAACCACTGAGCATGGCAGGCTGTGACTGGAGAGAGCCCTTAGGCCCCAGGTGGGGAAGCGATGTAGGGCACTACTGTAAATGTGTTGATCAGAAAGGACATAATAATTTATATATAAAGTCTATCCTTCCTCTTTCCTCAAAGGAAAAAAAAAAGAATCCAGAAAGTCACCACTGGTTGCCATGTGTCAGCTTCAGGACCTGGGCTCTTCATAGCACCTGCCAAAAGAACAGAATGTGGTGCATCAGCAGCTTGTTGGACTGGCAAAGGGAGTTCAAAGCAATGTGTTCTCCCAAACTCAATCCCAGTTGTAAAACAACCAAAAATTATGAATTCCTCATATGGGATGAGAGCACTGACGGGAACGTGCTTCAACCCCCTGTGGAGCAGGAGTGTGAGTAAGCTTGGGCTGGAGAGTGAGAGCTTGATTTCTCAAGAATTGACCTCTTCATTTGATGAGAAACCACTCCAGCCTTGGTGGCTCCCCCAAGGCGATGTCACCTCTCTACATGAGGAACATTTGACCCCTCGAGTTCAGGCAGCTCAGGTAGTCCTGAGATGGGCACCCAAACCTTTCACTGGGCTCACTGGAGCCAGTATGGACCTTCAGAAGTTTGATGGCAGCTGTTTTTTGTTAAATTTCTGAAGGAATAAGAGAGCAAGGAAATACTTCCAGGCATGCTGTTATCCAGCCAGAGAGACAACCCCCCACTACCTCCCTAAAAGGCTGAAAAGAAAAACCTTTTCTGACGGTGGGTAACTCAAGCTGTTGTTCATGTTGATGTTCTTCATGGAGATCAGAGTGATGCTGTTTTCCTTCTGTCTCGTCTCTGCTGAGCAGCTATCAAGGAGAGAAGATTATATTAATTACTCTGGGAAATGAGAGAGGGAATCACAGAATCACAGAATTATTGAGGCTGGAAAACACCTCCAAGATCATTGAGTCCAACTTATGACTAATCCCCACCTTGTCACCCAGCCCAGAGCACTGAGTGTCATTCCCTGAACACCTCCAGGGACAAAGTTTCTTGGCACACAGCTGGAGGCAAACAGGCAAGGCCGAGGCTGGGACACAGGACTGGAGTTTGCTTTCACTGCCTGTTGAGCTGCTGTCCTGGGTCAGGCCCATCCTTGGTGCTAAATTCCCAGATCTCTGGGGAAACAAGCCTTGCATTCCGACAAATTTGGATGCAGTGCAGGTGTGCTTGACAGAAAGCACCATTGTTCCCTGGGTCACTATGTGTAGGCAGAGTTAAGGAGCTGTTTGGATCTGGTTCCCAGTGACTGAATTTCCTGCCAGCCCTGCAGCTCTCACCAGAACTGAGAACATTACTGGGTCCCCTATCCTATACCCTTAAGGTCATTTGTCATACAGAGGGAGCCCTGGATATTGTTGCAGCCAAAGCTGCTGCTCAGGTATTGTCAGTGTCTCTCTTGTGAGTGAATTATAAGCCTTAGAAAAATGGAATTCCCCCTTTCTTCCTACCCTGAGGGATGGGATGCATATTTAGTGCCCGTGGAGACTGGGTGACTTTGAGGATCAGGGAGCATTGTCCTCTGCTCTGGTGGGTTCTACCTCAATGGTTTCAGATCACTCGGATCACAGACATTAAGGGTGTTTGAGAGCCATTGATGTTGATGCAAATTTGGCACCTAAATACTCTTTGTGTGCCTTGCCCCTTTCCAAAGCAGGGCTTATTACTTTGGTAGGAAACTATCAGATGGAAAAGTAAGAGCAATGTGTTTTGGACCCTTCCAGCTCTTTCCTGGAAAGAAAAACAGTGGGCTTCCTGCTGTTTTCTCACATTCTGCCTCTCTTCTGGAGCTGCAGTGATGGACCATGGAGTTTAGACAGACCATCCTCTGCTTGATGCTTCTTTTCCAAAGGTCTCTGAACCGGGGCTGCCTTATCCTGCTCTCTCTAGGTAACAGTAAGAGGCATGTTGGAAGATATCTGAGGCTGCTTTGAGATCTAGAAACTCAAGTTTAGACTTCAAGTCTGTGTCTAGGCAAATATAGAAAACAAACTGCTTTGGGAAGGTGGTAAATCTTTGCAGATCTCAGGCAGCTTTGAAATGAGGCCCCTAAACTGACCTTCTACCTTTGCCTGAGGTGCTATCAAAGCTGATTTTGTTTTTTTTACCTTTCTCAAAGATGTTGAGATGCTTCCTTCCACCTGAAATAACCAAAGCAGATTCTTTTCCTTGCTAAAATTAGTTCTGGAATAAAACATGCACTTTCAGTGGGAAGTGGATAGTTTGAGCAGCCTTACCTCTCTGATACCATGGAGCCTCCTGGTTTCTGTTTGTCTGGAGGGAGAAAAGCACTTGGTGACGTACAGGTGAGAAAACATCCCAGCTAAGCCACAGAAGTCAGTTCTATTCTTAATTATGTTGCACAGGGATATAAATGAAATCTGAATGAGATTAGAGACACCATGGGGGAAACTTGAGAGCTGATTAGAGAAAATCCTTCAGTTAATGGGACACACAGGCAGGACCTGATGGCCTTGCTGCCTGTTCAGTCACCAGCATCCTTTGGGCTTTAGAGCAGCCTTGCCTTCTGGCAGGCACCACTTAGTGGAAAGTGGGATTCTTAGGGAAAAGGAGTGTCAAACTCCATGACTTTTGCTGGAAGAGCTGCCCACCTCAGGGAATCTGCACACTGAGCTGCAGCAAACCTGAGATTGTGTCCTTGTGCAGGTGGGGCTGGGGGGTTAAGAGGTCACACTACATCCCTGACTTCTGAATCTGTGTGCCAGTTGGCTTTAAAACCTTTTCAAATGCACCTTTTAGGAATTGCCAAATCCACATGGAAACTGGTGTCTTGTCAGTTAGGGAAATGACAGGTCCCCTGGCACAAATACCTTCCTCCTTGGAGCGGGAACACTTGAACCTCAGGCTGACCACGCTGACCAGGATAATCACCACCACTACCAGGATAACAATGAAGCTGATGACACCTGGAGATGGAGGGGAAAAGTGTCTGAGATTGACAGAACAACATGGATCCTGGAGTAGCATCAAAACTTGGGTAGGAAATCACGATTTTCATTAATGTGGTTGTAACAGGCAGAGTAAATAGTCACTAGAGTGAATGGCTTTATCCTCTTGTGTTTTAACCTCAAAGAGCTTCTGATGGGCACTTAATTGATGAATATTTCATTGATAAGGCAGTGCCAGGAGGGTAGAAATCAGCTGATAGCTTTGGGGATTGATAGGAGTCAGTATATTCCAACTGCAGTTGGTAAATCTTAAGGTGTGTAAAGTCAGATAAAAAGCAAAGTAATGGGGAGAGAAAAGCTAAAGGCTATGGGTGATGTAATCTCTCTCAAACACCACTGGTCAGGTGCAGATTTGATTCTCACATCAGGCCTCAATAAATCTCTGGAGGAGATTTTTGTCCTGCCAAGACTGGTTTGGGACTTAAAATCACAGAATCCCAGACTGGTTTGGGTTGGAAGGGAACATAAAGATCATCCACCCCCTGCCATGGGCAGGGACACCTCCCACTATCCCAGGTTGCTCCAAGCCCTGTTCAACCCGGTGTTGGACACTTCCAGGGATGGGACAGCCACAGCTTCTCTGGGCAACTTGTGTCAATGAAGCTGGATGTCCAAAACAGTGTGACCTGGAAAAACAGAACCCCCTCCCCAGGTTGCACAAGACTTACCAAAAGCTGCCACAGTCAGTGGGGATTTATCATCTGTTGGGGTGGGCTCAGGCAAAAGGCCAGAGGAGTTCAGTGTTGGGCTCACAGTCCTTGAGGTGCCTATGGAGGGGACAAAGGCAGCTGTACATAAAAGTCTTTCTCCCAGGGCTGGGAAAGGATTCCTAGCAGTGCTAGAGGACCTACCTCACACTCACACTTTATTGAAGACACTGAGGTTGGGTCCTGGCCATCAAAGTGACCACAACCTGTGTGGGACCATTGCCTCTGTGTGGCCCCTTTTATGGACAAGCTGAGAACACCTACTGGGCCCCCAGTGAGGAAGCTGAGTGTGTCAGGTGAAGGTCTGCCCTGGCACTGTGATAAAGGGGGAAGTTTGTCCCTTCTCCCTGCTTTTCCAACCCTTTGCCATAGTGGCAGGTTCCCTGCTGTGACCCACTCTCGCTGTTCCCTGATCAACAGGTTGCCCCAAAGTGCTGCTTCTGTGGAGCTTTCCAGGCATTTCAAGGTTAGAAGGGGTGGCCAGCACCCCTCAGGTACTCAGTGCCTGTTCTCCATGCAGGACAGAGGTGGGATGGCCTTGCTGTTGGCTGAGTAAAGGGCTGCAAAATCCATAGCAGGAATTACCTCTCTGGGAGAAGGAGGAGGAAGCACCTTGAGTTGCTGATATTGTGGTTCTCTCACTTGTTGTGGGATCCTGACCTGATAGAGAAACACAGAACATAAGTCTTCTCCTTGACCATCACCAAATAAGCATAGGAATTAATGGGCACCTGGAGAGGAGAAGAGATTCCCAGTAATGCTGGTGATACCTGGGCAAACATGGAATTCATACGTGGGCTAAGAGCCCAATAAACATAGTTTGGAATGTTCTCCGTGTCCAAATAGAAACCCAGGGAACCAAAATTCAAATACCCTTATAGAAACTCTTCAGGTTCTGCAGTTCCAGGTGCAGATTTTGGGCTGGGAAGGCTGGAAGCTGAAAAGGTCATGGATTTTTTGTAGCTCATGAAGGTTGAGACTTTAAGAAAAAATCTGCTTAGGGGAAGAAATTTTGCAGAATATGGGTGTGGACTGACTGCTTGGCTTGTCCTTGGACTTGAAATGAGTGGATATGGTGCCCTGGGTTATTAAATTCCTTGTTTTATTCTGCAATTGTTCTTCTAGCTGTGGTGGTTTGCTGACTCTGGCATGGATACACCATCCCTGTGAAATGTTGGGTCTCACACAACAGGAGACCTGGCTTTTGGAAGCATCAGCATCTCTGGCCAAAGATGTGTGGGGCTTTTCAGTGATAAATGAAGAGCATATATAAATAAATATAAAATATAAAAATAAATATAAAAATAGGGTTGAAATGAAGACCAATCTGCTCTGAGGCAAAGGACTCCTGGCTCAGGTGGGTACAGCCATCTGGGTGGGCATCTGTGCAGGCAGAGCTCACCATGGGTTTCTAACTTTGCTTATGTTTCAGAAAATCTGAGGTACTTGAAGAGGCAAAGCAGTTTCTGTCTTGACCACAGCAGATTTTTGAGGCTGAATCATGAATTTGGAATCAGCTCAGCTGTCAGATTTCAGTCTTCCCAGTTTCATGGATTCTGCTCTAATTCTGAGAAAACTGTTACTGAATTCTTTAAGGTTTCCTAACAGGTTGTATTAAATTGTCAGAAGCAAAATTATATTTATTTAAAAGAATGTTAAGAGGGCTCCCTTTCCCTCAATGCACATCCATCATTCAACTGCTCAAGTTCATCCCAGCAGAGCATTTGATGATGTTTTATGACTGTTTGTGAGGATACCAGATATGATTTGGGATGTTCCTGATATCTCAGCCCTAAGGAAAAGACTAGTGCTTAGTAACCCTGTGCCATGAGAACCAAGCAAAGTGATTGCCCTGAAATTATCCAGGTTATTGTTAGTCTATAAAAGTACCTTGAGGTTGTGGAGAAGTAGCTGCTGTGCTTCTGTTTCCACCAGACTTATCATCTAGATAAAGAAAACACGGGAAAAGGAGGATTAACTCTTGAAGCTGCTACTAATTCTGCCACGGGGAGCTGTTGGGTGTCCAGGGGGTAAAAGACCTTGTTTGCATGGTACTTTCCCTCCAAACAATGCCCAAAATGCCCAGCTAGCAAGGGGAGCAGTCAATTCAGAGTGTCCCTGAGAGGTGAGCTGGGAGAGGTCTCCTGGGGAGGCTGCAGCTCCTCCAAGAAATACTTGATAAAGCATGATCTGGCTTTTCTGATAGGGGCTGTGCTTTTGGAGAGCTGGAATGAGCTGCTCTTTCAGCAAAAACCCCAAGATATCCAGTATTTGCTGAATTACTGAACAACAATGGTGTGGATCAGCCCAGTGTCTGAGACTCCCCCAGCTGGATAAGGAGGGATGAACAAACAGGTCCTGCCTGAGGAAAAAGCTGAGTTTTCCAAGCTTACCTCTCTCAGTCAATGCTGGCAGTGTTGTTGGAGAGATGGGAGAGGGTTTGGCTGTAGGAGTTGGACCCGCAGAGGTGAGACTTGGATTGGAGGGTGTTGTTGATTTTATCGAAGGCTCTGCAGGGGAAGCAAAGTGTTACTTCAAAGAGCTTTGCTGAGCACCAGCTTGGAGGAGGGCCCAGCTATCACAAAGAGCCCTCAAACTCCTCGAGAATAAGGAATAATCTGCCAGGGAAAGCGCAGTCTTCATCCTGCTCACAATCAAGGAGCTCTTGTACTTTGGGATTAAGTTTTGGGTTGTTTTTGAGGAGGTGCTGAGGTGGCAGAGCTCAGGTAGAGAAAAATCTGGGTTTTGCCACTGCTTTTTTCCCTGCTTTGAGAAATGAAGGTATTTTTGTCACTGGACACTTGAACTGCCTGGAGCTTCCTGGCACCCACGTGGTCATTTGTGCATTATCTGAAATGCCAACTTTTACGTTTCATTTCACTGAGAGACTTTACAAACAAATAATTCAGCTCTTGAAATAGTCTGGAGGCTCCATCATCTGCCTCAACCTGCTAGTCCAAGCTGCACAGCAAGATGTGGGAGAAAAGCTTTCAATAATCCTGCTGCAAGGAAGGGTGGATCACCAGCTGGGAATTTATAAACAAGTTCCTTTATCTAGACTTCTCTTGGATTTCCAAAAAAATGAGAAAAGGGTGAAAATGGTTTCAAGGTTAGTGTGGGGTGTTTTTTTTCCCTTTTATCCAAATGCTTCACTGAAATATTAGAATTTTGGATTAAATTTCCTTGATTTTTTTGGTTCCCTGCAAGTCTTGGAAGCAGAATCAAGTCTTTTTGAGACTTTATTCCTTGATATTTTTGAGTTCCCTTTGGAGGAGTAGCTATGTTTAGATTTTTTCCCCCAAACATATCAGGAAGAAATGTGTCTTCAAAGATCCAAGTGGACTAACAGATGCAGATCTGGAGTTGGAGAGATCCTTTCTTCTGGAACTGACTTTGTCTACATGGCATAGAATCACAGAAAGGCTTGGGTTGGGAGGAATCTTAAGGAACAGCCAGGTTGGACAGGGCTTGGAGCAACCAGGTGTGGTGGAAGTGTCCCTGCCCATGGCAGGGGGGTTAGAATGAGATGATCATTAATGTTCCTTCTAACCCAAACCATTCTGGGCTTCTATGATCATACTCTGGGATCATCTGTTTCTCTCTGTTCAATTTAGTGATTTTTTCCCTCCTGTTTTTGCCCACACCTGTGCCTTGATCCCTCTGAGGTGAGTTGGCTGGATCAGAAGCCCTCACACCACAAAATTTCCTTCCTCCTCACCACTGTCCTCTGCACTTTCCCAGTTCCAAACTGGGATGCCCTGAGCTGCTCTCCTCGGTCTCCAGGAGCGTTACCTGAGGTGTGGTTCCTCACTCCAGGGCTGTGTGTTGTCAGCTGGGTTTGACCTGTAACAGAAACAGAGGGACACGGAGGTGACATGTCCTACGCCTGCTCTGTGTTGGTGGGTCCCACAGGGAGGGCTGGGGAAGAAAGGGGCTCTTGTAGAGTTGAAAGGGTGAGGGAGGCAAGAGATACCCTAGAGAGGGTTTGTCACTGATGTGGCTTTAGGGACCAGTGGGCAAAGGAACCTTGGGTGAGGATCCATGGATCCATGGAGATCCACAGAGAATAACATGCTGGGAAACAGATGGGGGAAACATGGAGCAAAGACAAGACAGCCTTGCTCTCTTCTAGACAGAAAGAAGGCCAAGCCACATCACCCCCTAGGGCACAGTGGCCTCCATGACCCCTGCAGATGTGGGGGAAATGGTGATGGATGGGACAATTCAGGGTCTGGGGAGAAGGTGCCTCAGCAGGTGGGAGTTTGGCATTTGTGGGCTCTCCAGTTGCACCCCCACGTTTTCATGTGCATCCAGACAGATAAAGCGCACCACAGCCAAGAAGGTACCTGTTACAGTGTGGATGGAGGAGTTTGTGAAGGCTGCAGACCCTGAAATGAAAGAGTAAAGAGTATTAGTGGTGCTAATCTGTGACTGTCACTAGTGCACTGGTGGTCTTGCTCTTTGTGTGGTTTGAGTTTTCCTCATCTTCTGTGGGAATGGCTTTGAAATATGATTCCTCCAAAAGCATTACCAAAGAAATAGTAGCAAACCCTGAGTGCAAATCTACCATGTAAATTATTAGTGGAGTTTATCCACCCAGGATAAATGTCCCCTCCCCAGCTGGAGCTGCCTGCCTCTGGTAGAGGGGAGAAATGGAAGGCCATAGAAATCCATGGGGTCATTGCCTCCTGGTCTGCCTACAGCTCAGTCTGGGCAGAGAAGGGTATGTGACATAATCTGGAGTTGTTCAGAGCTAAGACACATTTGATCGCTTTTTTCCCTTCAGACCTTAAGACATGGATGGTTGAGGTTTGTAAAGGCTTCCAGGAGCTGGTGGAACTGTTCTCCTTCCTGTCTCCTACCTCTGGTCCTTCGGTCCCATGTGTTTGTATTCTGGGAAGTTGGCTGAAGCCTTGTGTATGTCTGGAGCTCTAGGGAATGATTTGGAACTGCCCTCCCTGTACGGATTCTGGGGGTCCATACAAGTCTTTACTCTCCCAGGATTGTAGGTGTTGCTCTGAGTCTCTATTTCCTCAACTGAAAGGTCATTTTATTTGCTTTTGTTGGTTTGTTTTAATTTGGATTCGTGACAAAGCACCCCTGCCCCATTCCCTCATATTCTCTGGCGTTTTTCTTTAAATTCCAGTCCCAGAGTGCTGTGATCATAGAATCCCAAAGCAGGATAGTTTGGGTTGCAAGAGACCTTTAAAGGTCATTTAGTCCAACCCCCAATGGTTAGATGAGATGCCAATTAAAAATGCTGCCCTTGAACAGGGGAAGAAGAAATGTCCAGTTCCCACATTTGGGATCAAGACCTGGAAAATGTAAATACATTTTAAATGCTTAAATCAAACCCCGATGATCCTGTGGGTCCCTTCCAACCCAGAATATTCTGTGGTTTAACTTTGAGAAGGTGACTTTGACTCTGTTGCTGTTGAGATGCACAACCTAATTGGGATTTTCAAATGGTTATTGCTGATGACCCTGGTGCTCTCTGTGGTTAAAATTAATGAAAGAAATGACACCACAGCGGCAGAAAGCAGCTGAGTCTGATCCCACTGGTGATCCATTTCACCAGAGTCTCCCAGGAGCTAAAGGTTTTGGACAGGAAGGGACAGCAGGGACGGTTGAATCCTTCCAGGACACTGTGCCCTCATGATGCCATGTGGCTGCACCACCACAGGGGCAAGAAGCAGGGGGTGCCAGGGGGAAGGTCCAGCAAAGGCAGCACCAACCAGATCAGAGCAGTGCTCCTGTGCCTGTTTTCAGCCAGAACCTCTCCTCCCTGGGGGTAAGATTCTTCATTATCTATGAGCCAGCCTGGGAGATTGTCTCCAGGCCCTCTTTCTCATCAAAGAAGGGACCAAGAACTCCTAAAATTCTGTTGCTCTGACCTATCTCAGGTCTCTACCTTACTCCAGCTGTGGTCAGAGGAGCCTGTAACACCCCACAATGACTTCACACTGCCAGAGAGTAGGTTAGATGAGATACAGGGAAGAAATTGTTGGCTGTGAGGGTGGGGAGGCCCTGGCACAGGGTGCCCAGAGAAGCTGTGGCTGCCCCATCCCTGGAAGTGTCCAAGGCCAGGTTGGAGCAGCCTGGGATAGTGGGAGGTGTCCCTGCCCATGGCAGGGGGTTGGAATGAGATGAACTTTAAGGTCCCTTCCAACCCAAACCACTCTGGGATCCATGATTTGATTCCAGGGGATGCAGAGGTGATGTAGATGGATTTCATGGTAGGTCCTTATGCTGTTGGGGTCTGGAAAAGCCTGGCTGAGTGCCCTGGCAGTGCTGTGTGTTTGGAACTGGACCTTCACACCCAGTATGGGAGTTATCCACAGGCCTTGGCTGGGATCTCACCCCTGGGGACCCTCTGGATGTAGCAAGCTCCTGATTGATCCCATTTTCCTCATATAACTGCTTTGCAGCTCTAATTGTTTCTGTGTCTGAGTCTTTATGACAATGATCCCAGCCAAACAGGAAGGAGAACAGTGTGTAAACTGTGGGGAATACATAATAAAATGTGCTCTATTCCAGGCAGGATTTGGCTATGAAAATCAGACTTGACTTTTCAGATCTCTTCCATGTTTTTCCCTTCTGGCTTAATTGGCAGCAGGCTGACAAAACAGTCTTGTGTGGTCCAGGAAAGAGGAGATATGATCAGATCTTTGATTACATAGAAAAGAAGGGACTGGTTAGTTTTCTAAATCAATTGGGAAAAGGACAAGAAAACAAGGACTTTTACCTGCAGCAAGGAAAATGAAGGCTAAGTAATAGGAAACTGCCTTAACACCAGGGTAGTGACTTGCTGGGAGTGATTTTGTTGCCAAATTATGGAATATTCTTTTCTAGGGGCTTTGAAGAACAGGTTAAATGAGTATCAGGCAAATAACAGACAGGGTTATGGACAGATGTACCATCACCTACTAAATCAATTAATATCATGAGAAAAAAGGATGTTTTAGGCACATGTTTGGACTCCTTATAAAGGTAAGGATGATACTTGGGATGCTTCGGGGCACTGCCTGTTCCCCAGGGCCCAGTGATGACTTGGGCTCTTTCCATCAATCCCAAGAGCTTGCCAAGTCTTCTCTTTGTCTCTGGACTTCCTCTGAAACAGCTTCACAACACAATTTCTGTTTTTAAAAGCTGTGTGGATGTGGCACTTGGGGACATGGGTTAATGGTGGCCTTGGCAGTGCTGGGGGAATGGTTGGACTCAAAGATCTTCAGGTGGTGCCTACACTTAGTCCTTGCCAAAGGAAAAGGGGAATAAAGGTGCTGACTTGGCCATTTATTCCACCACTTTTGGTGCTGATGAGGAGAAATCTGAGCTTGAATAGACCCTCTAGGAATGGGAGGAACTGGGGACAAGGGAGGTGGCCTTGCCCTGCACTGCCATCCCTATGGAACCGTCCCATGGAACAGCTCCAGCATTCCTGGTGCTGGGGCAGGAGATAGAGGATTGTACACAACCCTTTCCTCCACCACAGCTCAGCCTGTTGCTGAGGGACGCACTGGAGAACTTATGATGTTCTCTGTTTGCCAACCTAAACCTTGGGCTTGTTGTAATTAAGATGAATAAGCCCTTTTTTCCCAGTGCCCAGTTCCTGGGGTTCACCAGGAATTCTCTCCTTGGTCTGCCACATTTGAGCTTTGCTGCAGAGAAGTACTCAAAGGATGGAGATCCCCTTCTGGCATAAACAGCCCTGGCTTCTCTAAACACATCTACACTTTTTTTCAAAGGGGAGCAGCTCTGGCTCTGAATTCTGGCCACTGCTGCTTGTTATGCCTTCCCTGCCAACTCAAATAATCAAAAGGCCTGTTACATTGGGTGTTTTCTTTTGGCCAGGGTGCTCAGCATCCCGGCTGGATTGCTCTGGAGCAGGATGGATGTGTGCAAAGCAGGAAGGCACCCAAGGCCCATTGTGGGACTGGGCAGCAGGATGGGTACAGACAAAAAGAGCCACGTGTCACAGCTCCCCACAGACATCCCAGGGGACTCTGGTGTTGGGAAACATTCCCTCCGAGTGCTGCTGCCAGCGCAGCCCTGCTCCCGCCACAGAGGGCCCTGGATATACAAACAGCTCCCAGTAATAACCAGGACGCAGCTGGAATTGCAATAAACATCAAAGCCATTCAAGGAGCACAAGCACTGCCAAGATACTCGTTGTGTGTTTGGGTGAAGTGATTTACAGTTGGATTGTGCAGTTCTTGGTGGAGACAGGGAACTGCCTGAGGGATTTACGATGGGAAACACGGCTTTCTGCTCCTGCTGCCCTGGGAAAGTCCCAATCACCCAGTGGAGCTGCAGGGCTGCACATTGGAGCTGCAGGTGCAGTTCAGCTCTGACTCAGTGATCGCTGCTTTCCAGATAATTTTTCCAAGGAATGAGAAGGAGAATTTTCAAAGGCAATGTGGGCAGCAGGGGAGGGGGGGATTCTGCCCCTCTGCCCCCTCAGGTGAGTCCCCACCTGCAGAGCTGCTCCAGCCCTGGGGAACAGCACAGGAAGGACATGGAGCTGCTGCAGAGAGTCCAGAGGGGGCCCCAAGGTGATCAGAGGGATGGAGCAGCTCTGCTGGGAGGAAAGGCTGGGGGAGCTGGGATTGTTCAGCGTGGAGAAGAGAAGTTTTGGGGGGAACTGATTGTGGCCTTTCAGGACCTGGAGGAGCTACAGGAAAGATAGAGAGAGTGATTGTTTACAAGGGTCTGGAGTGAGAGGACAAGGGGGGATGGCTTCCCACTGCCAGAGGACAGGGTTAGATGGGATATTGGGAGGGAATTCTTGGGTGTGAGAGTGGGAACAGCCCACTGGCATGGGCTGCCCAGAGAAGCTGTGGCTGTCCCATCCCTGGAAATGTCCAAGGCCAGGTTGGATGGGGCTTGGAGCAACCTGGGATAGTGGAAGCTCATGGCAGGGGGAGGAGCTGGATGAGCTTTAGTGTCCCTTCCAACCCAAGCTGTTCCTACAATTCCTACAAATCTCTGAATTTTGGATTCCTGTTATTTGCAGTAGTTCTTCTGTGGGGTCAGATGTGTGTTAGACCAAGAGCAGAAGGGTCTTTCCATGGAGCCTTCTCCCATGGCAGTTGAGATATTCCCAGAGCCAGCAGCTCACCCCTCTGTCCTCAGCACAGAAGAGGATGATCTCAGTTCAAAGACAGGTGAATTTTAGGTATTTCTGCTTTGATACAATTTCTGGCAATTGTAGGCACTTAAATCATGGTTTCTCCAGCTGCTGAAAAGAGGGACTGACTTAAACAATCCTTTGTCTGCTACAGAGACCTGGGCCAGCTCTTGGAATGGCTTCATCAGGGTTTATATTAAGCTTAAGATGGGCTTGTGCCACCCAGCCTGTGTTCACAGAGGGATGGAGTCACCAGGGAGGACCTGTGGCATTAGTGTGGAGTCACAGGGACTGCTCCTGTCCACTCAGAACTGCTGGATTCTTCCCTTCCCTGGAATTTTTAGGGGGATGTGGCAGCAGGAGCTGCAGGGCCCATGGGGCAGTGCTGCCCCTCAGTATTACTCCATGCTTGAAGGAACAAATGCTTGTAGAAAAGAGATCCAGCAACCTAAAAATAACCTTTTCAATTTGTATATTGGCACTTCTGTCAAACAACCCATGACAAAAAAAAATACTGATGGTTTAATGCAGGTGCAGCTGTTTCCTGAGTGAAAACAGCAGAGAGCAACAGCACCCAATGCTTAGGACATTCACATGGAAAAAAATCCTCTATTAGGAAATCTGGAAAGCAGAGAGCTCTCTTTTATTAAGTGTCTAAATAAGGTGGTTCTGCCTTGAGGGTCTCCCAGCAGAACAGGTGAGGTGGAAATCGTGGAGGAGAGGGAGGAAAAGTGTCGTTCTGCAGGTTGGATAACTGACAGCCTAAATCAGGTCCCAGATCCACCGAGGTATTCAAGTGTCTAATTCCCAAATGGCACAAAGGGTTTGGCAACTCACTGCCAAGTGGTTCTGAATTGTAATCACTCAGCCAAAGTGTTGTGGAAAGTTTAGAGAGGCAGGAATTAATCCCGGATCTCATCAGCAATTAAAATTAATTGTCGCCTTCCTCTGCCTGTCCTCAAGGGCTCTGCCCGGGCCTGGGCATCCTCTCCAAGCATCACATTCCATGCTCCTCTCTGCTGAGCCAGTCTGGGAGCAGATCTTAGAGGAGGGCAATTAAAAACCATTTGGATGTAGGAAACAACCCGGGAGACAAACAATGTGGGGAGCAGGATCTGCCACATCACCGATGTGCCAAGGGCTGGATTTTCCACGTAAAGTGTTGGTCCTGGAAGCAAAAAGCAGCATTGCTTGTCTCCTGGCTGCACCACCAGTGCTCTGTGGTGTGTGGGGGGAAGACACCTGGGCTGCTGCACCGTCCAGCTGCTTACTGGTTCCAGTTTCCTCCAGGACCTGTTTTAGAGCTCTGTGTTCACTTGGGGTGTTTGCAGTGCTTGTGGGGTTTTTTCTTGCCCCTCTCCTGGCTGTGCTCCTCCTTGGGTTTGGTGCTGGGTCTGGGATTTTGGAAGAGGAATCTCTCCATGCCTAGTGCAAATATAAAATGGGAGAAACACCTATCCAGGCTGAATGAGAGCCAGAGCCTACCATGTGCTTTTTGCCCACCTACAGTTTTTGAAAATAACATTATTTATTAGCAGAGCTCAAAGCACTTTACAGAGGAGATTTTCCAAGTTTATTTCCAAATCGATTATTTTTCAGTAATTCCAAGATTCCTCAGGCTTATTTGAGTGCTGTTGTGTGGTGTTTGTGAACCACCAGGCAGGAGAGAGACCAGGAAGGAGACAAAGTGTGGAAGGGGCTGGTGGCAAAGGGATTTCTCATAACTCCTGTTCTTTCCACCTGCTTTTCTTTAGTGTCCTGGCTTGAGCCCCAGGGGAGCAGATGAAGGATGTTCCTACCTGGAAGGAGGTCCAGGGCTGGGAAGGCACCGTGCAGCTGCTGCCTCAGGTGCTGAGTCTCACAGAAGCAACACCTACAGAGCAGGTAAAGCATCTTGGCCTGAAAACCTTCACCCGAGTCCAGATTTTGGGTGAACGACCCTGGGGGTATCAGCCACGTTTTAGTCCCATATTTTATAGCACTTTATGAATCCAAAGCAGTGAGACCAGCAGAGGAAGGGGGAAATCTGCCCCTCTGCCCCACACAGGTGAGACCCCACCTGCAGAACTGCTTCTAGCCCTGAAGTCCCCAACATCAGAAGGCTGTGGAGCTGCAGGAGAGAGTCCAAAGGAGGCCACAGAGATGCTCCAAGGGCTGGAGCCCCTCTGCTCTGGAGCCAGGCTGGGAGAGCTGGGGTGTTCATCTGGAGAAGGGAAAGCTCCAGGGAGAACTTAGAGCCCCTTCCAGGGCCTAAAGAAACTCAAGAAGAGCTGGAGAGGGACTTGAGACAAGGGATGGAGGAACAGGACAAAGGGGAATGGCCACAAGCTGAAGGATGACATGTTTAGATGGGATATTAGAAAGAAATTCTTTCCTGTGAGGGTGGTGAGGCCTTGGCACAAGTTGCCCAGAGACTGGTTTGGTCTGGAATGGACCTTAAAGATCATCTCATTCCACCCCCTGCCATGGGCAGGGACACTTTCCACTATCCTGTATTACTCCAAGCCTCATCCAACCTGGCCTTGGACACTCCCAGGGATGGGACAGCCACAGCTTCTCTGGGCACCCTGTGCCAGGGCCTCTCCACCCTCACAGGGAAGAATTTCTTCCCAATATCCCATCCAATCCTGCCCTCTGGCAGTGGGAAGCCATCCCCCCTTGTCCTGTCCCTCCAGGCCCTTGGAAATAGTCGCTCTCTGTTCTTCCTGTAGCTCCTTCAGGCCCTGCAAGGCCACAATCAGTTCCCCCCAAAGCTTCTCCCCTCCAGGCTGAACAATCCCAGCTCCCCCAGCCTTTCCTCCCAGCAGAGCTGCTCCATCCCTCTGATCATCTTGGGGCCTCCTCTGGACATGTGATTTTCCTCTTTACCTGGTTGGGTTATGCCAAGGAGGCTCCTCTGGGAAGTGGAGCCAGCAGAGCCCCCAGCTGAGGGCTGACCCTGGAGCTCTCCCTTTCCCAGCAGGAGCATTTCTGGCTGGGTTACCAGCACCGTCTCCTCCAAGGACACCTGTTGTTGACTCACCTATTGTAAATGAGACATAATTCCTGGAAGCCTCTGGCTGCTCTGCTCAGATTTGCAGAGTCATCCGAGGGGTTTCGTGTTACTCGAAGGGAGCAGTTTGTTGTGTGAACAAACATTTCTCCCAAACACTTCCTGGTTTCTCTTCCTTGTTCACCACCTCAGGGTTGGGCTGGCCTCCCTTTGGCCAAGGAATTGGCTTTAGGATGCCCTGCTTTAGGATTTATCTGGAATCTGGATGCCTGTCCTTTACCTGCTCCCCATATTTTTGATCAAATCACAAATATATCTTGACATACATTTGGTTTTGATACACCACATTTCTCATGGCATTATCCATCCACAGGGATAAGGAGAGCAGTGGATGGAACAACAACAGTGAGAAAATCCTGCTGGGTTTTCAACAGCTTTGAGGAGGAATTTTTCAGTGGAAATCTTTTGTTTGGAAAATGCCTGCCCATTGTAATGGAAACGCTCCATGGGAAGAAGTTTCTTTGGACAAATGTTCTGCTAAGTGTTTCTGTGGGGAGGGAAAACAATTTGGAAATGTTCCAGACCTTCCCACTCCAGAAATTTCAAAATAACAGTATTTGAATGTCCCTTTAGAAATAACCATGACAGCATAGAGGCTTAATTTAGGAAATGAAAAATTAATAAATTACTGAAGTTGCACAAAGCGAAAGAAAGAAAGGCCTGTGTGCAAACAGGCAGGTATTGTCCAGCCAAAGCTAATTCTGTCTCTCCTCAAGGTGACCTCCTTCTCCCCAGGTGCAGGGAGACCTCTCAGCTCTTCTGTGTTGTTCCCAGAGCCCATAATTCCCTTTCCAAAGTGCCTGTGTGCCAGGAGACCAGCAGCAGGCTAAGCTGCTGCTTTGCCTTGTGCAGATGCTTCCCCCCAGGTACTGCCCCACCAGGGGGACTTGCTGTAAAATTAAAAATGAAACTAAAAAGCCATTTCAGAGCTGTGGGATCAGTGCAGTAAAGTGACCCAGGACACATGGCAGGGGTGGGTTTGAGGGAGGCCGGAGAGGTGGGACAGCAGTACTGACCATCGAGGGGGACAGTCCCTGCTCATGGTTTTAATCAGGCTGCTCTGAGAGGAAAAAGTGGTACCCTAAGGACTGAAGGATGGAGGGTGACATCCCATCCACTCAATTCTGCAGCAGCCATGTCCACTTGGAACGTGGATCTCTGGGCAGTGCTCCTGGAAATCCTGCTCCGTGCAGGGGCTGGGTCCCGGCATGGGGCAGCTGAGCCAGAGAAGGGGTCTGACCCTCTCTGGGCATTCCTGTCCCATAAAAACCCTACCAAGAAGCTTTAACAGAAAAAGTAGCATTCTGGACAGGCATTAAGGAAAATCCCAGCCTGGCTAAGGGGCCTCAAAGCCCCTGGATGTGATCCTTGAGGCTGATCCCAGGCACTCATCCCCACTCTGCTGAAGCCAGTTTTACCTCTAATGAAGAAGAGAGAAATTTTCTTACTTCTTGGAATTACACAGCTACTAACTGAATTGGTTTCTATATTCTATGGAATGAAATGATCTTTAAAGCCCCATCCAACACAAACCATTCCGTGATTCTGTGCCTTTTAAAAATCCCATTATTACCAGCACAGTGGCTGTAACCCGAGGCAACTTCTACGGTTTAATGATAAAACCCTTGAATTGGAGACACATTATTTTATATTCCTTTGAATGTATTCCAGCTCCCAGCTACTACAGCTGTCAGCAAGGCAAGAGGTGTCTGATGATGCAGGAAAAAACAACCTGTCACCCTTCGGAGCAGGAAACCGGCTCCTTCATCCCACACCTCAACTTGTGTGGGAAAGAGAAGTTAAAGCAGAATAACCCCAAAGGAGCAGAATTATTACAGCAAGGACAAGGCATGTGCTGCATGAGCCTTGCACATGGGCTTTGTACTTACATTAATGAGAGAAAAAAATGACAATCAGCCAAGGAAAAAGTAGTTTGAAGGAATATAATGCACATTTAAATGCTCTACCTTTACTCTTATTTGACAAAAGTCACTCACTACAGATACTTCAGCATTGCAGCCCTCAGCAAAAATACTCCTTTCCTTAACCAAGGAACAGGCTCTTGTATTCCAGCACCATGAAACCAACCCTGTAAATCTGGCACAGTCATAGTTTTCCCACCCCGCTGCGTCCTGCAGCCCTGAAATTGAAAAGCTGAGCTTTCCAGTGGCAGCTCCTACATGTTCAAACCTCTGGCTGGTTCCCTTTGTGCCCCTTGTGAAGCCCAGCTCCCTAAATTCCCCCATTCAGCAGCACCCCATGTTCCCAGAGCAGCTCACCTCGGAGCAGCAGGAAGAGCCAGAGGAGCAGATGGATGGATGGGAACAGCATCTCCACGGTGGCTTGTGGCTCCAGAGCCCCACGGAGGCTCTGTCCATCCCGGGAGGGACCAGGGGGTGAGGAGTGATTTGCCTGCCTGGGCTGACTCTCACAGAGCTTCCTGTTAAAGAATAGAAGGAAACGGGCTGAATCCACAGGGGAACTGTGTTTTTCAGCCCATTATGGCCGGAGAGGATGTGAGACATCGCTCACGGCGGCAAAGGAAACCTCCCCACTTTGGTGGGGGTTTGGCTCCCGTGGCAGGGGATGGGCAGTGGCGTCACAGCCCTGCTTTGGGCCTCAGGAGCTTCCTTACGGTGCTTGGGTTTTTTGGGAGATTGTTTGGGGTAGGATGTGCCCACTGAGTCCCATCCACCCTACATCAGCCATGGGGGCTGTAGGTTGTGTTGGTCTTCCCTGGGATATGAGCTGCTGGAGCAGCCAACCCTCCTACCCAGCTGAAAAGGGATTTCTTAGTGCCTCCGTGAGGAATTTGGAAATAATTCCTCCTTGTGGGGCCAGGGTAACTCAGCAGCTGAATCTGTCCTGTGCCCTGTGGCTCCCTGTGCAGCTCCAGGGAGTCTGGGCACCAGGATGTGCCACCTTTGGAATGCTGTTCTCCACAGGACACACAGCACGTGGCAGGCTTTGACTCGCCCCATCCCCAGTTCCTTGAGAAAGGAAGGAATTGGAAAATTGAGCCAGTTCTGCCCCCCATCCAGCCCAAGGGGTTCAGGCATTTGGTTTCTTGGCCCTGGCCTTGTGATGTGCTTGTCTCTTCAGGTCCTGTCTGTGTGTCCATCCCCTGCTGCCTTACTTTGAACTCTAGAGGGAATAATTTGCCACATGTTGGATGTGAATGTGTGTTTGAGAGAGGAGAAGGGTCCTTATGTCCTGTGTCTGCCTGTCTCAGAGGGTCCCTGTGGGTGGATGCAAACCCACAGGATTGTGTCTCCTGGCTTGAGCGACTGGTCCAGCTCCCTCCCACAGCCCCCCAAAAGCCACAGAGCCTCGGCTGAGGGCAAAAGAGCTGCTCCTTGTCTGCATGGAATGCACCAAGGGGTGCGTTCTGCTGGCAAGAGCCTTCTTTTCCACAGCTGGGAGGCATTGGCAGGAGCAGAGGGAGTGATCCCCCACACACTGTGCAGCCCCTCATGTTTCTGTAGGTCTCCAAACCCCTTCAGCCTCACAAAGAAAATACCAGGCCCTTGGCAGGAGCCTCCACAGCAGCCTCTGCTGGGACCAACCCCCTGCCACCATCTCCCCCCCTCATTTTGTCCCTTGCACAGATGTGATGCTCAGAGATTATGCTGTAGATTAAGGTTTTACTGGATCCTGAAATGAGAGCAAATTCCCAGAAGCTCTCACATGCAGTTAAATCTCTTCTGGGTGCTCGGCTGGATGGTGGAAAAGGCATTTCCCACCCTGTCCTCCCCACATGCAGGAAGGCAGGAGCCCAAATATTCACCCCAGCTTGTCTGCTGAGAGCCTGCAGGTAAGAGCAGCGGTGCTTTAGGATGGAAGGATGGGGAGTCGTGTTTTGTAATGTCTAAAACTGCAGAGGACCCATGTTTTCTGCTCTGAGATGTGCTCAGGATCATTTCCAGTGGCAGAGGGTCTGGCACATGGCATCCCTGGGCCAGGGGGATGGTGCCCACCTGTGTGTAAGGGGGATGCTGCTGCTCCGGAGGGCATTCCTGGCCCTGGAGGGCATCCCTGGAGGGTGACCCTGGAGGATATTCCTAGAGGGTATCTCTAGGGGATATTCCTAGAGGGCATCCCTGAAGGGTATTCCTGGAGGATATTTCTGGAGGGCACCCCTGCCAGCCTTGTGGCTCAGCTGCTGTGCAACGGGAGAGATGTGCCAGCCCTGCCCTGGCACTGGCTCCAGTCTGTGACCCTGAGCAGGTCACTAAAGCACAGAATCATTGGAAAAGACCTCCATCATCGAGTCCAATTTTTGGTTGATGGTCCATAGTGTCCAGAGCTTCCTCATGGCCTCACACGCTGGCCACAGCTGGAATGGTCCTTCTGCAGCAGTGGGACCCCCCCGAGAGAGAAATCAATCTTGGGGCCTCGGACGAGGGACCTTCCAGCACGGAGCACTTGCTGGATACACTTTGCCTGGCTGTGCAAAGAGCTCACGTGCAGAATGGGGCTTTTTTCCACCCATTTCTTCAGCCCATTCAATTTTCACGCCGAGCCGGCAGCAGCACGGAGGTTTCCTGCCGCTGGCGCCGGGGCTGCAGCCGGAGGGGGGTGGGCGCTTCTCCCCAAACAAAGGGCCCCTTGTCCCGCCGTGGGTGAGAGGAGGGTCGGTGGGAGCGAGGAAGGGGCGGCAGCGCTGATGTGGCGCCGGGCTGGGAAAGGGAGCAGCTCCTGCCCCGGGATGAGCAGGCGCTTCCTCGTGTGCCCCGGGAGTCCCGGGGGGGTGCGGGGCCCAGGAGTGACGTGGCAGCTTCCGAGGTGAGGCTGCACCTACACCGGAGATCCATCCCGGAGCTTATGCTGCTGCTCCTGCCCTCACTTCCCAGCCTCGCCTCTGGAGACGATGATTCCCAGGCAGAAGGAACGCCGAGGTACCCCGGGGAGGCTGGGAGGGCTCCTCCGGGCGCCCCTCTGCCCCTGCTCCGACCCGTGCTGGCTCCCGTGGGACTCGTTGGGTTGGGTTTCCCAGGGAGTTCCTCATGGGGTTTGGTCCTGGATCAGCTGGGAGGGCACGGGGGGTCCCCACCAGGAGCCAGGTGTAGTGGGGAGGAAAAGCCCCATGCCAAAGGTGTCCAGGTCAAGGGGACACAGGTGATCACCTCCCCAGCTGTGTCCCGGGAACCGTCCTACAACCTTGGATACACCCACCAAAATTTATCCTGTCCTGCAAGCCGGAGGGAGGGAGGGAGGGAGCACTTATGCGATTATCCTGTTCTCTGGCAGCTGCAAGTGCAGGCAGGAGCTGTGGACTTGAGGGCAGGAGATAAGGACAGGGACGGTCCCTCCCTGGTGGTGACCCCTTTCCATGTGGTGTTTCCCTGTCCCAGGTCAGCCCCCTCAGCCATGAACACCTCCATGCCTGGCAGCCAGCTGAGACAGCCCGAGCTCCAGGACGTGGCCACCTTCACTCCCGTCTCCATCGTCAGGAGCGTGACGAAGAAATCGGATGCACTGCCCATGATCTCGGTGATCGTCGTCATCTTCGTCCTCCTGGCCGTCTTCATCATCATCGTGGTGCACTACGGGCCCCACCTCCGCACCCTGCAGGTCACCCTCTACCACGAGCCCATGCCACAGGACCTGGACAATGGGGTGCACCTCACGGACTGGAGGCAGCTGGACTCCCAGAAGAAGCTGCCGGGCCAGTCCTGCCAGGATCTGGCTGGAATGAGCTGCCAGTGCTCCTGCAAGCACCACCTTCCCTGTGGGAGTGCTGAGCCCAATGTCATCGAGATCACCTACCTGTGACATGGCTATGGGTCACCTGGGCAGGGCTCAAGGGAAAAGTAGTGACTGGGAGGTCAGTGTATCCTGAGACTCACTGCCTCCTGCAGCTGGCGGCTGTATCTCCCCAGGATTGTGTCTGGCCTTGGGAATGCTGAGCCAGGAGGTTCAGTGTCACTGCAGTGACCCAACACCAGCTCCCAAAAGTCCAGCCTGGGAGGTGCTGCTGTCCCCAGGCAGCAGCTGGGTCAGCCTATGTGGGACAGCATTGGCATCTCTTCTTCCTCTGGTTTTGCCTGTCCCACACTGCCTGGGAGTGGCCAGGAGATTTGTCTTGGTCCTTGCACCAATGGGGAAGCTCTGGAGCTGTGCTCAGCCCCTTGCCAGGAGCTGGAAGTTACACCATCTGGAATTGTTTTACTGATGAAGGGTGTTTCTTCACTCACTGTGTCCTCATTACACCGTTTATATGGCACCGAGAAGCCTCCAGCCCCTTTTTGTCACAGCCTCTTTTCCTCTGTCAGAGGGCTGAAACACCATCCTCCCACTGTTAGCCCTGGTGGCGTGTTCAGCCTGTTGGGACAAACAGCCAGAGGAGAGGAGGCAGCTCCTGAACCTGTGTTGGTGGAGATAATGACAGGGGACAACGAGTGGAGGTGAGTGAGAGAAGAGCAGTGACACAGCAGAGGCAAGGCAGGTGATAACAGCACATCACAGCTGGCTGAACATCTGGAGCTATTGGCACCAGAGAAGAAGCATCTGTGTCTCTGGCAGAGCCTGCAGCATCTCTGTGCACAGGGATAGGGAGACCTGAAGTCATCTTCATCCTCACTGTGGTCATCCTCTGTGTCCCCAGTGCCAAGGGCAGCTCAGCTCAGGGCCTGGGGTGGTTGGGAGCAGTCAGAGACATCCCAGCCAAGGAGGGAATGATGGTGGGGTTGGCACAGTCAGCCACAGTGGGCTGGATGTTATGTGGCTCCTTCACCCTGGGGAGAAGCTTGTTGAGGTGGCACAGAGGGAGCCGATGGAGAGGCCAAACCTCCCGAGCCCTGTGAGGCTCCTGGTGTGTCAGACCCTGGTACCTGCTCAGTCTTGGGTCCTTCTGCTGCTGGAAGCACCAGCATCTCTCCAGCCTTGGTTAATCCTCACTTGGTGAAAGCTGGACACCAAGGCCTGTTGTCAGTGCAGGGCTTGGCAGACGTTCTCTGGAGAGGCAGCACAGCCTCTGGAATCACCCACAAGGATTTATTCTGCTCAACAGTCCCAAAAGTCAAATTACAGTTTCCACCTCTCCCCTCCCATCCCACAAAAGCCAGGCCTGTGTCCACCCTTTGCTGCTTTCCCAGCACAGATCCCTCTGTGCACAACTGGACAAGAAATGGGCTTTACCTGTTCCTTCTGACATGGCAGATGCTCCAGCATTCCTGCTCTCATTTATCTCCAGCTCTTTTCTCACTTTAAAGCTGGGGAGTGGTTGGACTTGCTGGAAACTTTTTGCCTCTACAATAAACATAATTTATAGTACTTTTTGGGCAGGCTGTTGTCTGTTTTGATTTTTTCCCTTTTGTTTTCCAGAGATGATAGTGCGTTATCAGCTTTCCCGTGTTGGAGTTACAGGAGCTAAGGGCTGTCATTGCCACTGAAAATCAGAGTCCCACCCCACTTTGCATGTCAACGCAGGGATTAGTTTGCAACACCTACATCCCTAATTAGCACCCCCAGAAGAGATAATCACCCTCCAGGGATTTCTCCTAATAAAGGAATTCCTCCTTGTGAGGGTGAGGAGGCACCCTTCACAGGTTGCCCAGAGAAGCTGTGGCTGCCCCATCCGTGGAAGTGTCCAAGGCCAGGTTGGACAGGGTTTGGAGCAGCCTGGGATGGTGGAAGGTGTTCCTTTCTTTAAGGTATCTTCCAACCCAAACCATTCCGTGATTTCTTTAATGTCTGTAGGTTGTGATCACCCACATCAGGGATGTGAGAGCTGAAGAAACTCCCTGCTCCCATCACAGGATCTGCACTGTAGTCCCCAGACAGGCTGCACAGCCCCTTGGGGACAATTCCAGGTGTCACCCACCCAGGGTGCAGCAGGGGAGTTGTCACCCAGCCTTTGTGGCTGTGCCACTTCGGATCAGGGAGCATTTGGGATCAACACAAAGCCTTTAATCGGGGAAACAGGAGCTCCCACTGAAGGACAACCACAGCAGGGAAACACTGTGTTTAGAAAGAAAAGATTAAAACCGTCTAAATATTAATAAAGAGAAAGATAAAATGGGTAATTATTGCTGGCACTCATTGATTTGCAGCCGCTGGGGCCTCGTAAAGGTCTGATTTATGTTGTGAGTGCCGTGGCCCAGATCCATCACTTACAGGGAACCCACCACTGCACTGCTTGTTCAGGAGTTTCAGGCTGTCAAACTAAAAGCAAATAAAACTGGTGCTGCTCATGGGGCTCCAGTGGTCCCACATTTGTCCTGGGCTCTGATCCTTCCAGCCCAGCAGCTGCCAGCAGCCCCTTCTACAGGAACATCTCTGGAAAGATCTAGTGGTGGAGTTCCAGCCTGCAGGATTTTTAATGTGTATTTCATTTGCAAACAGATACTTAGATATAAGCTTTTGGAATAGGGGGAAGAAATTACTGTGAGACTTAGAATAGCAAATTAAATCATACAAGCAATGACAATGTGCTGCCAGCTTTCTCCTGCAGAAGGACATCAAGGGTTAGATCTCAACTCTGCTCCTCATTGCTTTCTCCTACACAATAAAACATTTTTTACAGCTTCTCCTCCTTTCTTTGGCCAGCTCTGCTGCTCTCCACTCACAGGACTGCTCTTTATAAAGCACAGGGCTTTATAAAACACATCAGGAGCAAAGCTGTGCATGACATTACCATAACATTATTCCTGTCTATTCAAACACTGTCCCAATTTACTTCTCTTAAAACTTTCTTTCCCTCCTTAATAATAATCCTTCTATGAACACAAACCAACAATATCTCTCCTCATTGTCCCCTCTGTACAGGGCAGCTCCTGGAGCACAGCAAGCAGGAGCAGCAGAGGCTTTGCTTTGCTCAAAGACAGACCTTGGAAGCTTTTAGGAGCTGCTACATCACCTATTAACGCTGTCCAGATCAGGGACTGCCTGCAATCCCTTTTATTTCCCTCCTAACTGAGGTGCTGCCCTGCTGGAAGGGGAGAACATATATGACCCCCCAACAGGGCGTGGCTCCCAGGAGAG
Source organism: Serilophus lunatus (assembly GCA_013399895.1). NCBI lineage: Eukaryota > Metazoa > Chordata > Aves > Passeriformes > Eurylaimidae > Serilophus > Serilophus lunatus. The sequence goes on along the minus strand of VXBA01005753.1, from coordinate 613,291 downwards.
TTTAGGAGGGGTTGGACTCTGCTCATGGTGCTGCAGGGTTGTCTAAAATTGTGCAAAACTGAGGGAGACACCTTAAACTTGTGCGAGATCAAGGGAGGCTCCTGAAAACTGTGCGAAACCGAGGGAGGCTCCCTAAAACTGTGCAAAACTGAGGGAGGCGCCTTAAACTTGTGCAGAACCAAGGAAGGCTCCCTAAAATTGTGCAAAACCAAGGGATGCACCCAGAGCACCGGCAGAAGATGGAGGGCAGGGAGCTGCAGCCTGACCCAGGGGGAGCTGGCTGAGCCCCCCGGCACCTCTGCGCTGGGTCAGGGTGGTCACAGCCCCCCTGTTCGGAGAGCTGGGGGGCTCAGCACCCCTCTGCCCCTGGGGCTGGGCCGGGGACAGTGTGGGACGGTGTGGGACGGTGTGGGACGGTGTGGGACAGGCACTGGAGCCCAGCGTGGAGCAGCAGTGGGCTCTCGTGGTGGAGGAAGCCAACTGCACACCTCGGGCACCGCCCGGGGATGGGGCTTCTCCTGCTCCCCCCCAGCCCCGGGAAGGGACGTGCCTGCTCTGGGGCTCCCTCGTGGGGAAAAGGCGTCGCTGGAGCAGCCTGTGAGGAGACACAGGGAAGGTTTCACTGTGCTGAAGGAGGAGCAACTCAGCCCCAAGAGGAGCTGACTGTGGGAGGCTGGACAAGGTGGAGATGACTTTCAGCCAGTGTCACCTTCTGATTTTAGGGAGACGATGAGCACAGGGAGAGCCAGCCTCCCCGGGGGAACGTCCCTCCATCTCTTGTGGATCTGTGTATTGGCTGTTCGGTGTGGGAGAGGGAATCATGTCCTTCCCCCCTGAGAAGGGTCCCCCAGGAGCCTCCCCAGTCCCTGCAGGCAGCTGAGCCAGCTGGTTCTGCGGCAGGTTCTGGGTTACATTGTGCAGCTGCACTTGCCCCAGCTCCTCACACCCCTAATGCACAGAGAGGGATTAAAAAAGCAGACTTTTTCTGCTGAAAAGTGAGTGACACTTCAAGAGAAGCAAAGCCTGTATTTGAAGGACTGAAAATTCATAGAATCACAGAATATCCAGAGCTGGAAGGGACCCACAAGGATCATCCAGTCCAACTCCTGGCCCTGCACAGACACCCTGACAATTCTGTGACGTGGCTCTCAGAAACCATTTCCCACCCCGTGGAGCAGCTGTAGAGAAGAGATGAGACCAAGTCCTGCTTCCCTGAATGGCCCCCAGGATCTGCCAAGCCCTGAGCTTCCTAATTAGGCCAGATCTTGTATGTTGTTAGTGACGCTTATTTTGAACTCGTCTCCTTTTGATGTTGTTTTTTAGAGTCACGGAACCATGGAATGGTTTGGGTTGGTAGGGATCTTAAAGCTCATCTCATTCCATCCCCTTGCCATGGGCAGGGACACCTCTCACTATCCCAGGTGGCTCCAACCTGGCCTTGGACACTTCCAGGGATGGGGCAGCCACAGCTTCTCTGGGCACCCTGTGCCAGGGCCTCCCCACCCTCACAGGGAAAGATTTCTTCCCAATATCCCATCTAACCCTGTCCTTTGGCAGTGGGAAGCCATTCCTGTCCCTCTCCACCTCTCTTGCAGCCCCTTTAGTCTCTGGAAGGGGCTCTAAAGTTTCCCTGGATCCTTCTCTTCTCCAGACGAACACCCCCAGCTCATCTAGCCTGTCCTCATTTTAAGCTGCCCTATGCTCCCTGCTGTGTTTTGGCAGAGCTGGTGCTTCCCAGCTGACACCAAGTCAGCCCAAAATGCCAAAATTTGGAGACCTCCGTCTGTTCAGTAGAGCTTCAAATCACATGGTGGGGCTGCTCTGAGCCATAAGATGGACAGGGAGTGTGGTGCCTCCAGCACAGCTCTGCACCCCTGGGGGCTTGGGTTGTCCCCTGTGTCTGCTCTGGAGCCTGTAGAGCAGCTGAGCCATGGAGGAGCCAGGTTTTCACACCACAAAATGGCATTTACAGCTGCTTTGGGCACTAATAGCATCACTCAGGAGCTGAGGAATAGTGCTGCAATAATTGGAGGTAACTGATGCTCTTTCTGAGCTTTAAATGAAAAGCTTCAGTTGCAGCCTAAACCTTAGGGGGGTAATTTTATGTCCATAGGCAACACATTGTTCATAGAGGTCCTGAAGCACCTGCACATTGGGAACCTGCCAGGGTGTGAAGAGGAAACAGGAGGAGATGTGTGTTGTTTTTAGCACCAGATCTCATTTTCCTGCCTGTGCTTCTGGCAAATCTCAGCTCGACCCCGTTTTTCATTTCTATTTTCTTTCTGGCATTACTTTGTCCCTCTCCCTCCACCCTGTGGCTGGTTTGCAGCTCAGTGATGCTTTTGCATCACTGCAGCATTTTCCTGCCAGCTGAGAATGTTCCAATGGCTGGGGGTCACAGGGCTAGGCTGTGGGGATTTATTCCTGAAGTATCATCATAATTAATACAGCAGCTCCTCCAGCTCCTCTGCTGGGCTGTCCAGGTCTGCCACCAGTGCTGGTGTCTGTCCAGCCAGACTGGGGACAGCGCTCAGGGGGTCACAGCCCTCGTCTTGGTGACAGTGACTTCTCTCCCCAGTCTTTCCCTGTGGTGGCTGAGTGAACTAGTGCTCAAACTCCCACCTGGTTCTTGCCTTTGGGGAGAAAAAGGAGCGGTTTTGGGCTGCAGCAGCCTGGAGGGGAATCCTCCCTCCAGCTGGGGCGTGGGGAAGGCAGCGAACAGGGGCAGCTCCTGGGTGCTGGTGTTGGGTGGGATTCACCTCCTGTTACATCAGTGGGTTAAACACAGAGCACTTGGTGAGTTTGGTTTGTCCTGCAGGTGGATTGGGCGGCAATGGGAGAAGGAGATGCCATTCAGAGCTCCTCGCAGTTCTGGGGTATAACATTTATTTCCTTTCCCTTGTGATATCTCAGTGCGGTTCTTCTGGTCCTCTCCATCCCTGAAAAGGAAAAGCTTTAAAAAATAACAAAATAATTAAAAAAAGGAGGTGGAAGGATAAACCTCCTCCCAGAAGGAAGTAGCCTTCCCAACCCCCTCTCCACCCCAAAGCAGGGCACGGGCTGGGAGACATCCGCTCCTCCATCCGCAGCTCCGGGAGCGGAGAGCATCCCTCCGGAGAGCCCGGGGCTGGCTTCGCTCGGCTCGGGAGGAAGCGACAGCACAAAGCAGGGAAGTGACTTGGCAAAGGTCACCTGGAGCTGGGGCCGAGCCCAGGAATGGCCCCGGGGCTCCTGCGCTGTCCCTTCCTCCCGCAGTGCTGAGCGGTGGCACAAACCCACCGGCGCTGGTGGCACTGGGGAGGGGGTTTGGTTTTGCTGCTCGTTGGGACATTAAAATGTACCATAAAAAAAAGTGTTGAGAGCAAAGATGCAGACGATGGGGAGCCTCAGCTGGGAAAATCCGAGCGGTGAGGGGAGCTGGGAGGGATGGGAATGGGATGGGAGCGCTCATCAAGGCTGGAAAAACAGGAGGAGGGGGCAGGGTGGCCATGGGACACTGTGGCAGCTGGAGGGGTGCTGGAGGCTGCCTGGAAGATGTGGGAGCAACAGAGATGATGTGGCTGGTGGGACTCCAACCACACCATGAGGATGCTCCGTAATGGCCAAGGAATATTCCACAGTGACTTTCCCTGTCCTGAATGCCTTCAATCAACTCGAGATCAAATAAACGCAGCTTGGGGTACCAGGGCTCTGCAGGCAGCCTCCTGCTTAGGAGGAATACATGGAACAACTTTAGGCTTTGCTACCTCTGTGTGCACAGCTGGCCAGATGTGATGGTATGGGTGGAACAACTGTGCATCCCCATAGATGCTCAAAGGTGAGGGCTGGGGATAAGGTGCTGAAGTAAGGCCAAGAAGGGATGTGGTGGTGCAGGATTGGTGCTGGGTGAGGAGTGACACCAGGGAAATCAGCACTGAGCCAAGCTGGGATATGGAGCATGTGCCAGGACAGAGGACTGGGCAGGACAGACAGATGCAGGGGATAGGGAGAGGCCTGACAGGACACAGCTCGTGTCTGCCAGCACCTCCCTCCTTCCCCCTGTGCCCTGTGTTTGCTGTGGCCACGCTCCCGGTGATTCAGCAGCTCATTTTGGTGTGTCCAGCTGAAAATGAAGCTGTGACATCATCAAAAGCTGTGTGCTGGGAGAGGTGATGTGGGTGCATGGCCCTCAAAAGGCAGAGCAAGGAGCAGGGATTGCACTCTGGAGTTAGACAAAATGAGAATAAATCGAAGTCAGAAATGGACCAGTGCAGGAGACAAGGCTTTGGGTCAATGCAGGAGCATTGGTCATCAGAATCCACCACGGCTGGTCCTTGCAGTCTTCTTCCTGAGGCACAAGAGGCCTGTGGGTGGCTCAAGGATTGTGTCTGCAGGAATCACACCTTCTGTGAAATGCAGGTGATGGTCCCTGCAGCTTGTGAACAGAGGGCATTCCACAGCCCTGTCCCATTCCTGATCCATTCCTGTCCCTGTCCCATGTGCTGCCCCAGGAGCCCCCTCCCCGCCCCACCACTGTACCAGCCCGGTCCTCCCTTTTCCTGTAGGTGTGGTTTCCATAGGAAGGACGGCTGGCTGCTCCAGCTCCCGGGGGCAGTTCCCTCCGCTCGGGGCTGAGCGTTCCAGCCCGGGGAGCACCCGGGTCCCCAGGTGTCTCCTGGTTATGGCAGGGTGGGGGACAGCCACCAGACTGGCTCGGGATTCCTCCTCCTTTCCAAGCGCTGACCGGTGCCTATGGGACTCGGAGATGGGAGAGGATGCCCAGGGCCTGCTGTCGCCCTAAGGACTCTGTGGCCATGCGGCGCCGGGCGGGCAAAGCCAGGGCAGAGCCGCGGGGCAGGGGGACAGTGGGCTTGGCCAGCAGCATCCTGCTGCTGAGCCGCTCGGCCCTGCAGCTCCCGGCGCTCTGGTGGTACCTGTTCCTCTGCGCCGATGCCCAGGAGGTGGCCACGTTCACGGTGCAGTACCGGCTGTTCGAGGAGGTGCCCCCGGGAACCGTGATCGGGACTCTGGGCGAGCACTTGGAGGGGGGCGAGAGCGGCGAGACGGCGGAAAGCTTCCAGCTGATGGAGACCCCCGGGAGGTTCCCGCTGCACGTGGGGAGCGGGGATGGGGTGCTGAGCACGGCCGGGCGGGTGGACAGGGAGCAGCTGTGCCGGCACAGTGAGCCCTGCTGGGTCTCGTTCGACGTGCTGGCCGCCCAGAACCTGGCTCTGATCCACGTGGAGGTCCAAGTGCTGGATGTCAACGACAACGCGCCGCGGTTCCCCACGCCCGAGCTGGAGCTGGAGATGTCGGAAAGCGCGTCCCTGCGGACACGGATCCCGCTGGATCGAGCCCTGGATGCCGATGTTGGCCCCAACGCTCGCTGCTCCTACGCCCTCTCCCCTAGCGAGCACTTTGCTCTGGAGGTTGTCTCCAGCTCCGACGGGACGAGGCACGCAGAGCTTGTTGTGGTTAAAGAAGTGGACCGGGAGCTCCACTCCTCCTTCGACCTCGTGCTGACGGCCACTGACCACGGGGAGCCGCCAAAATCGGGTACTGCCTTAATTAAAGTCATTGTCCTCGACTCCAATGATAACAGCCCCGTCTTTGCAGAGAGCTCTCTGACAGTGGAAGTGCGGGAGGATGCTCTGCTCGGGACCCTCCTCGTGACAGTGACAGCCACTGACCCCGACCAGGGTCCCAACGGGGAGATCGAGTACAGCCTGAGCAAACACGCGCCCCCGGAGGTGCTGAGCACTTTCAGCATCGACGCCCGCACCGGCAGCATCCTCCTGAAGCACCCTCTGGACTATGAGGAAACCCACACCTACGAGCTGGATGTGCAGGCCCGGGACCTGGGTGCCAACCCCATCCCAGCACACTGCAAGATCCTGGTCAAAGTCCTGGATGTCAATGACAACGCTCCCGATGTCCACGTCACCTGGGCCACGCGCGTGCCCGTGCTGTCCGAAGCCCTTCCCAAGGACAGCTTTGTGGCTCTGGTGACAGCCAGCGACCCCGATTCGGGAAGCAATGGGCAGGTGCTTTGCTCCCTGAGTCAAGGGGACGAGCACTTCAGGCTGAAGAGGACTAACAGCCACAGCTTCGTGCTGATGACCAACACCACGCTGGACAGGGAGCTGCGCGCTGAGTACAACCTGACGCTGGTGGTGCGGGACCAGGGGGAGCTGTCCCTGGCTGTGCTCAAACACTTCACCATCTGCATCAGCGACGTCAATGATAACGCCCCAGCCTTCGAGAAGGCCTCCTATGAGGCTGCTGTTGCTGAGAACAGCGAAGCACCTGCCTTGCTGCTCACTGTCCGTGCCACCGACCCTGACCTGGGCTTCAATGGGAAAATCACCTACAGCATCCCAGACTCCTCTGCTTTAGGTCTGGTCTCAGTTGATCCCACCACGGGGGATGTTTTTGCACTCCAAGCTTTTGATTATGAGCAGATGAGGAGCCTGGAGTTCCTGGTGATTGCGGAGGATGGAGGGCATCCCAAGCTGGCATCCAACATCTCCATCAGGATGGTTGTGCTCGACCAGAATGACAACGCGCCCGTCATCACCGCACCAGCACTGGTGGGAGGTGCAGCCACGCTCTCTGTCCTGGTCAATGCAGAGACAGGGTGTTTCTGGGTGGTCCCTGGGAATGGGAGCACCCAAGAGGCTGCAGTGGTGACCAACACAACACTCGTGTCCTGTGCTGGCACTCCCTTCCTTTTCACCATCGTGGCCAGGGATGTGGACTCTGGCATCAATGGGGCTCTCCGGTATGATCTGGTGGGGGAGGATGATGCTGGGCTCTTCATCCTGGACCCTCTTTCGGGGCAGGTCTTCCTCAACTCCAGCAATGCCAGCAGCCTCACTGGCAGCGAGCGGGAGCTGCTGGTCCGTGTGAGCGACGAGGGGGACACCCCCCTGCACACCCTGGCCCGGCTCCGTTTAGTTTTCCGGCATCACGGGGCTTTCTCCAAAATCTCAGCTCAGGATCCCGGGTGGCCGAGCCTGTCAGTGGTGGTCGTTATCTGCCTGGCTGCTCTCTTGGGCGGGTGCCTTCTCCTCCTGGCTCTAACCCTGTCTCTGCGTAAGAGGGAGAAGAAGGATGGCATGGCCTATAACTGCCGGGAGGCAGAGGATGCCCGCAGGCAGCAGCAGCTCAAGAAGCCACACAGGCAGATTCAGAAAACCGACATCCACCTCATCCCACTGCTCCGGGGCCGACCCCGGGAGGCTGAGCCCCCCCAGCCCTGCCAGGAGGATCCGCCTGGCACAGCAGCTCCTGCACCGGGGGGCTCCCCACAGGCTCCTCTCCACCTCACCCCCACTCTCTACAGGACCCTGAGAAATCAGAGGACCCAAAAAGACTCAGATGAGCAGCAGGGGCCCTTCGAACTGCCCGTCCTGCAGCGCCGGCCCTGCCAGCCCCCCAGACCCAAAAACGTGGCCAAAGAAGCCACAAGCCCCCTGGATGCACCAGTGCACAGCAAGAGCTTGGTGAAGCCACCCATGGGACAGCCCCAGCTGCCACCTGAGCAGCCCCAGCCCCACCAGCAAATCCTCAGGAGCCTGGTCCGGCTGTCACTGGTGGCACTGGCAGAGCAGAGCCCCACCGGGGAGTTTGCCATGGAGTCACCCCCAGTGCAGGTAGGAGCTGCCTTGTGCATTCCCAGAGGTGTGGATCCCCCTCAATCGTTCCTTTCCTGGGTTTTGCCTACCCTGGGGTGGTGGGAATGTGCAACCTGATGGTCTTTGGTTTGTCTTCCCCTGGCCCTGGGCAGAGATGTCCCAGCAGGATGAACATCCACCCCAATATGGGCAGGGTCTCCTCCCCCCACCCCCAGGACACCCTGGGAGCTGGGGGGAGGATGGGTGTCACAGGGAGAAGGGACAATCCCATGCTCCCTTTCCCAGGGGAAGTGTGGGGGTCCAGGTGGGCTCCCTACCCATTTGTTTTCCCCATCCCTGGGGATACTGAACCATCTGCAGGAGGAGGAAATGCTATAAAAAGGCCTGGGGGTCCAGAGGGGACGTCCTGGCAGGAAGCAGCTTGAGTGACGATCCCGGGACTCAACAGGCTTTTCCTGCCTTACAGCAAATCTCCCAGCTGCTCTCCCTGCTGCACCAGGGCCAGTTCCAGCCCAAAACAAACTACAGGGGAAACAAGTACACGGCCAAGAACGGCAGCAGGTAAGGCTGGATCTGAGCCCTTCCCTTCCCCACGCCCCCTTCCATCCTGTATCTGCTTCAGCCTTACCAGCCCCAGAGCCTCCAAGGGCAGGAGACACCAGGGCAGCAGCAAAGCTTTGTCCTAGGTTTTGCTGAGCTGAGACTGAAGAGGTAGTTCATCTCTTCAGAGCATGGCTGTGCTTCTCTAGTCCTGGCTCCTGTTTGTATCCAGCTGCTCTTCGCCTCCTTCCTGAGGCACCTTTGGCAGCTCCTTCCATTTTCACTGAGCTCCTCCATGGCCAAGAACCATCATCCCGTCCTTGCCAGGGGAACACCAGTGTGTTCCAGTGTGATGGACAGGGACACTCAGGGGCCCAGCTCTGGAGGCAGCAGCACAAGGATGAATTTTCTCATGACTCTGGGCACTGTCTCAGAGATGCTGTTGACTGTTGACATGAGTTTGGGGCATCTGTCCCTGTGCCAGGAGACAAGTGAGGAAGACACTGCCAGCAAGGATGGAAGGACTGAGATATCCCAGCTGTGTGCCAAACATGTTCCCCGAGCCAAACTTCATGGTGCTTCCATTAAATTATGCTGTTGACTTCTGTGGGTGAACCCTGCTGAGGATATCAGATGTCTCCCTGTCCCCACATGCCCAAGCCATGGGCAGACAGAGCCTTCTCCACCTTTTTCATCTGTATCTCCTGAGGATGGAAAGGGAGGGAGAGCAGCTCTGGGGCTGCTGGGACAGGGCTGGGCTGTGGGGCTCCTCACTTGGTCCTGCAGGAGGGAAACTCCTCTGAATTCATGGAGAGGAGCCAGCAGTCCCTGATTGCTCAAACGTTAAAGACATTGGTTGGACAGGTCTTGAAGAAACCTGGGATAGTGGAAGGTGTCCCTGCCCATGTCTGGGGGTGGAACAAGATGGTCTTTAAGGTCCCTTCCAACACAAACCATTCTGAGATTCCATGATCTCTCTGCAGCAGAATAAAAACCTTCTCAGACAAGAAATGTGGAGCCCAAGCAACCCCAAACCCCACTTATTGGTGGGGACTGAAATGATCATGCCTTCGGTTCTGAGCATGATGATGCACTGTGAGGGTGCCCACGCCCCCTCTCCTGGTGATTTTGTGGGGGATAGAGACATCAAAGGGCTGGCTGGGGCAGGGCTGTGCTGGCAGTTGAAGTGCCTGAGGTGCTGTGTCCCCTCCCAGGGCTGCAGGGCTGGACACGGATGGCCTGAGCACAAAGGACAGCGGGCAGGGCGAGAGCGAGACCGAGGACCGCGACTCCGACAGCACCTTCAAGCTCTCGGTGCAGCAGCTGGTGGGAGAGGAGCTGGAGACACTCCTGGAGCCCCAGGCAGGTGAGGTGACCTCTCTACTGGGAGCACACTGGGGCTGGGGCGGGGGTGGACTCTAGCAGTGGAGTCTCTTAAAATAACACCCTGACCCCATTCAGGAGGTAAAACTGTTTGGCCTGGGGACATGTCATCTCCTGGGTGGCTCTGACAGTGGCAAGTGCTTGGGGCGCCATATCTGGATGATCCCAGGTTTTGGTATCAGGCAAAGGGGCTTGTTGAGCTTCATGTTGGATTAGTTCATGTGTTCACAGGAGATCTTCCCTGCCATGGGAAGATGTGGGAGCTTGACCTCTGTTGTGTAGAGAAGTCCACTTTACATTGTACCTGCTGAACTGCTTCCCACGCTGACCTGGGCCCTCCCTTTCATGGGTTGCTAATCTATGCAGAGTGAGAGAAGTGCAGGTTGTCCTTTCCAAGCCCCTCAAGATGTCCTGCACCCTTGGAGCCCCACCAGGCTCCTCTTTCCCACCAGGCTGAACTAGTCCAATCTCCTCTCCTGTGAGCAACCTGCTGCTAATTTTAGTGTGTCTTTACTGTGATGTGGTGACCAGAATTGTGCAGTGTTTAGGAGACACTGGGGGCATAAGGAGCTTTTCTGGTTTGTTGTTCATTCCTGTCCCGCCCAAGCTCTTTGGTGACCTCTGTCACCAAGCTGTTCATGGTGATTCCAAAGTTCCTCCTCTGCATAGTGGGAGAGTCATCAGTGTTGTTCCCCAGTACAATTATCCAACACAAATCCAGCAGCCACGTTTTACCTGTGGCCCTCAGCATTATTAGGTCCTTCACAAGCCTCTGTTTTTAGGTGTTTTAGTAGATCCAACACCAACACTGTCCCCTTCTCCATGTCATTTATCACTTGAGCAGATACTCTGGGACTCTGCTAATGACCTCCCTTGGTGGGGAAGATTAATTATTCCTACCTTCACTTCCCAGCTTTTAACAGTCCTACAGTTGGCTGTTAATTCAGGGACAGTTCAGGTTCTCTGTCATCCTGGCTGGTGCTTCTTCACCAGCTCAGGTCCTCTGTCATCGCAGAATTGAATCCCAGAATGGTTTGGGTTGGGAGAGACCTTAATGCTCATCTCACTCCATCTCCTGCCATGGGCAGGGACACCTCCCACTATCCCAGGTTGCTCCAACCTGGCCTTGGACACTTCCAGGGCTGGAGCAGCCACAGCTTCTCTGGGAAACCACCTTCACAGAGAATTTCTTCCTAAACCCAATCTAACCCTGCCCTCTGCCAGTGGGAACCCATTCTCTCATGTCACTCCATGCCCCTGTCCAAAGTCACCGAAGACTCTTCATCCAGCCCTTCCAAAGACACCAACAAATTTCCAAAACCCAGGTCCCCACCTTGACAATGTCACATCAGTTCCTTTAGGAACAGTAGCAACTTATCTCTCTGCTGAGCTTCCACGGAAGGATTTCTGTGCATCTTCCTGCACCAGATTCACCTTCATGGGCTTAAAAACTCTCATCCCAATTTCTGCCTTCCCCTGCTCTGATCCCATGTTCATTTGAAGCAGTACTTAACAACAGCAGCTAATAAACCAGGCAATTTCATATCTGAGTTCCTCTGGCTCTCAGGGGCGAATACCATCTGGGCCTGACATTTTCTACTTGTTCCTTTTATTGATTTGTTCTAAAAATCTCCTCTACTGGCATTTCAGTTTGAAAGAGTTGGGCTGACTCATGTCCTGTATCAGAAATTTCATTGTGGAGCCTCCGTAGAAGAGGAACTTACAGAGGTTTGCTGCTGGAGTGGTTTGAATTCCAGAATTGGGCATTTTTGGTGCTCTTCCTTAGGAAGAGAACCTGCTCCTTCTCCCTGTTTGCCCTCCTGTTCTTTGATTCTAGTAAGGAGCAAAAGAAGGGAAGGCTGGGTGAAATGAGAGCTACAAACTTCCTTGGATTTAAAGGTCCTGCAGCCAAGGGCAGGGAGTGGACAGCAGCCCAGCTCCATTCCGTGGGGAATGACATGCGCTAATCCCAGCAAAGGGAGCTCTGTCTGGATCCAGCCCTGCCCACAGGGAGTGTCCTTGAAAATCCATGCTATGGCAGGGCAGATCCATGAAATGCCATCTCCCATGATTCTTGGATCTGGTGGGAAATACCTCTTTTGCCAAAGTACTGGGATTTCATAAAGTCATTAAATTTGGAAAAGCCCTCAGATCCTTGAGTCCACCCATTAGCCCAGCACTCCCAGGTCCACCACGTGTCCCCAAGTGCCTCATCCACAGGGTTTTTGAATGCTTCCAGGGATAATGATTCCACCACTTCCCTGGGCAGGGCCCCACCACCCTCAGAAGGAGGAATTTCTTCCCAATATCCTGTCTAACCCTGCTCTCTGTCAGTGTGTTCTTCCTTATTCTACCACTCCATGCCCCTGTCCAGAGTCATCCAGGACTTTTCATGCAGCCCTTCCAAAGACATTGACACAATTCCTCACCTTGACAGTGTCACATCAGCTCCTTTTGGAAGGAACCGTGTTCCACTTCCCAGTGAATGCCAGCTGGGAATGCTGAGGCTGTCCTGTCTGGCCATTCCCAAAGAGGCTGCTCTGTTCCAGGGCTGAAAACCCCTCACCATGAACCCGGAGCTTCCTGGGAATGCAACGGCTCAGACGCTGGAGCTGCCGGGCTCCTTCCTCCTCTCCCAAACACAAACAGAGAGGTGGACTTGCATCCTGAGAGGGAGGAAGGAAGCTTTGCTTGTGCTCAGGAGTATCCTAACAGCTGGCTGAGGCTGTCTGGGCCTTTGTGCTGTTCCCAGTGGGGGGGAATTGCAGGATTAATCTGCCCCAGGCAGCTCTGGGATTGTTTATGTGGTGGGATGAACTCTCAGGATCTCTGTTAACACAGATCTCCCACCAGCCAAGCACAGCCTCTCCCAGCAGCAGGTGAGAGATGGAACTTTATTGATGATAAAAACACCCCCTGCTCCCAAAACATCATTAAAACAAGGTAGTAAAGAGTTATTGATCAAATTAAACACACCTAATTATAAGGTTTCATGGCCACAGGACCATCAGAGGCTTTCCCTTCAGGGAGCAGACTAGTTGTGCCCTACTCCAGAGCTGAGGATCCAAGTATTCGGGGAATGCAGTGGGTTCTTGCAGACTGGGGAAAGTGGAATTGCAGCACACTTGGGTGATGTCTCTGTGACTCAAAGACAATACTGAGATTGCAGAAAGAAATCCTGAAGTTAAGAAACACTAAAGAATTTTGGGGCTTCAGCTGAAACAAAACTCCAAGGGATGGACCTGCCCTTCTCTCCTTGCAAGGTTTGAGTCCCAGCTCTCGCCCCCATTCCGCCCAAGGGAAGCTGGTTTTCCCAGAAAAAGGACTAATTGCTTGGTTGGCTGAGGAAGGAGCCTTGTCTCAGTCACTTGACTGGAGGCCCCGTGTCGAGGCTGGGAGAGGATGCTGATTATCCTCTGGAAGCAGCAGGATAACTGCATTAGGGTGGGGCCTCCCCGTTCCCAGGTCACTCTGTAAGCCAGAGCCACACAGTTATTGGTGACACCAGCTCTTGCCATCCTGGGACTGCTGTGTTTTGCTACCAGGCACCACTGACTTGTTTTGCCATTTCCAAAGTGTTCCACAGACCAGGTGGCTGCTCCCAACCCCCCAGAGGTTGTGGGATATGCTTGGGGAAGGAACAATGAGGGTCTGGAAGGCAGCTCTGTGCAGCACAGCACGGACTCTTGTTTACCAACCACCTTAAAAAACAAGAATCCCTGTTTCCTTTCCTGCCGTCTGACGGGGAAGCTATTCCAGGCTCTCCCTGCTATGGGGTCCTTCCTTTCTTTTCCAGTAGATGTTTATTCATGGACAGTTATAATCACTTCTTCTTTTGCCAACACTATTTTAAGCCTAAAGATTTCCTTTGCTGGTGCTTATCTCCCCAAAATAACGAAAGGTTGCAGGCAGATCCCTGGGGAGCACTTGCTTCCTTAGGAGCAGTAACCCCTACCTTGTCCATCATGTCATCCTGGATCACTCCTGTTTCCATTTCCAGAGTTTTCCTTGCATTGGTGTCATTTCAGCTCCTCTCTCCTACGGATGGATAATCAGATTTGGATGTAATTCTCCTAATCAGGTCTCCCCAGACCCAATAACAATATAATGGATATGTCTTCATGCCAGCAGGGAATACCTTGACCAATACACTGTATGATTCCATTTTGGGACAAAATCACATTACTGGTCCACTAATGAGCCTGCCTCAACCCCCAGCCCAGGCTCCCACTGCTCCTCAGCTGTTTCCAATCGAGGAACAACCACTTTATAGCTCAATTGTTTGTTACTAGTGCTCAACCACCCAGCTGTGCATTTTACAATCCAGAATTTCATTCTGATATTATTGTTTTCACAATACCCCCTTTCTTTTTGGTCTCAATCTGCCTCCTTAGCAGCAAATTCCCACCCTGGAGTGACCCTGAAGGGAAGTCCACTCTCTTTGTGGCCAGTACTTCAAGCTTTCCATTGTCAGCTCCCCTTTAGCCAGTCCCAGACCCTCCTTCTGGCTTTGCTAACAATTTAGTGAAGTGTCACTTGAGACTGCAACAAATGAGACAGCAAAGTGATTCTAATGGTTATTATATTACACCAAAAAAACAGTAATTTTAAGCCAGTTCTAGTTTGTTTGGCTTTTTTAAGCTGTTGGTTTGTATGATGTCGCTGGTGATTTATCTCTTCATAGTCATTTGTCTCAGTGATTTCAGATCTCATTTATGAATAATTTTGTTTATTTCATGTTTTTCCTTGTCTTCTGTCCTGTGGTGTCCCCAGAGCTGGCCCTCAAGAGGCTCACGGCCGCAGACCCGGCCTGGATGGCCCGGCTCTCCTTCCCCCTCCCCAGCAGCTACAAGGACAACGTCTTCTGTCCCGACTCCCCCCATTCCCCTCAGGATGAGGAAGCTGCGAGGCAGGAGAAACCAAGGACCTTTGAGACCTTTGGCAAAGGTGCTGGGGGCGACTCCACCGCTGCTGGGACGAGACTGGCCAGCACCTTCCTCTCGGAGATGAGCAGCCTCTTTGAAATGATCCTGTCCCAGAAGGTCCAAGGCCACAGCGAATCAGGCTCGGGGCTCCTGCGGCAGCTGTCGGCACGTGGGCAGAGCCTGGGGCTGGAGGCCAGTGCTCAGGTTCTGTAGGGTCTCTTGGTGGCTGTGAGGAGGAGAGGGCTCAGACACAGCCCTGGGTGCTCCCTGTACCACCCATGCCTACACAATCAGCATGTGGTTCTTCCTTTGCCTCCTCGCCTCATCATCACTGATTTCACCTTTGTTTCCCCTCTTGCCTGCCTGTCCTTGCCTTCCTCCTCTTCCCATCCAGCCTCCTCTTCCAGCACACTCAGCAGCAGGAGGGGCCTTTGCTCCCAGGACAGGCCGAGAGGGAAGAGGGATTGTTGGAACAACCACAGCACAGTGAGATACATCCATGTGACCACAGACTCTGCACCAGGGAGGTTAAAATATCTGTCAAGGCCTCTGACATGCTGCCGAGTTCCCTCCAGGATTTCAGTTATTTAAATAAAACTTTTTTTTCTAACAATACCATCTCTGGAACAAGGTGCAGTGTAGCTGATCTAATACATGTGCAGAAAGCCTGGAATGGCAGCTGGGGAAGGGGAGAGCTGCCTGTTGCTCCCACTGGTCCTTCCAGCTTCTGTGGTTCTACCACTGTGAATTTGCATTTTGTTAAATGCCCCAAAATCAGCACTGGCATCTCTCCCATGGCTGCGGCAGGTGTCCCCAGTTTCCTTTTCCATAACAACTGGAGTGGCACTCAGGGCTCTGGGCTGGTTGACAAGGTGGGGATGAGTCAAAGGTTGGACTCGATGATCTTGGAGGGCTTTTCCAACCTTAATGATTCTATTCTGTTCTAATTCTCTCTTTTGAGGCAGTTCGATTTTGGAGAATAGTCCTTATCCAGAAGCAGACAGCAGATGGCTGGAGTCTGCCAGAGGTAACCTGGGAAAAGGGAAGCGTGAAAACAGTGTTTTGAAATATTCAGTCACAAACTTCACCCTTATTATGAGTTTTCACTTTGATCTGCCTGTCTGTGAGCTGTAAGACAGTTTTGGGATAATTGCATGGGTAGGAAAACTAAGATATTGGAAACGAAGGAAGAAGCACACAGGTGTTTGTGCTTCCCCTAGGGGGATCTGCACTTGATGGCAAGTTGACAGTGGCAGCAGCAGCTGCAGGGAATCCACAGGCTCACACAGCAGTGTGTGGATGGTAGGGAAGGGATTCTGGATCCTGCACACATGGGACTCTTCCTTTGCACCAGGGTTTGTGCCTTCCAACTGTACAAAGCACTAGAACAAATATGGAAGGTGTTGGCAGAGTAGGTGGGAGAGGAGCCAAGGATGGGAATGAGGGTGAGCATCACCTCCCTGCCAGCACTGCAGTGTCACTGCTTGGCACTGCCACCCCTCCCTGTGACACAGGGCAGGGCTAGCACTGCTCTAACCACTCTGCCTGCTTCCCTTCACCACCTGTACGGCAAAAACATGGCACTGACTTTTCCACAGACCCCCCAGTTCTGTGGAGCTTTAAGGCCAAAGTGAATTTGCTCCTGGTGGGGCTGTTTCATCAGGTGTCTTTGGCTTTCATTTTGCTGTTGAAACACAACAGGCAGCATGACCCATCAGACATGATCCTGGACCATGTGAACAGCGTCCTACCCGGATGCTTTTCCTTGCACATGGAGGTGTCAGTTCCCAGCTTTAGGAGTGTACACAGCACCAATCATACAGATCAGTTAAAGCACTGCAAGTGAAAAAGTTATCCCCTTCTCTTGCTCTTGGACCAAATGACAAGAGCAATAGAGTAAGATTTCCCCAGGTGGACCCTTTAATATCCAAAATATCCACTGTTGCATTTGGAGTCTCCAAAATGCTCGTAGAGATGAGCCCATCACTGGCATCCACACATGGATGGGTTTGGCCCAGGTCTGCTAACAGGAATCTGTTGGTGATTTGTTTCACAAACAAAAGAGGTTCTTGCACCAAAACAATGACAGAGAGCCAAATTCCAACTGAGCTGCAGCTGTGCAAAGCAGGAGGGAAGGATTCTGGGGCTGGGGAGAGGCAGCTCTGTGGGATTCCTCTGCATCCCAGGAGCATACGCAGAGGACAAACACAGGGACAACCTCCCATCTCCCTCTGCAAAGCTGCTTTGATGTGCCTGTTAAAGGGCAATCTTTACACAAAAATACCTTATAATGAGCAGATTAAAAAGGAGACAAATTCCTCACTCTTGGCTCAATTTCCTGATGCTGCAAAGTGCTTTCAACCCCCCAGCCCCTACCTTGTCCTGTCCTGACTGATGTGTAAGCCCTGTGGATTATCACAGCATAGGAAATCCACCCGAGGAATTTCCTGCTAATTGTATCCTGCTTGATAAAGGAAATGGTCTAAGAAAACTTGTCTAAGCAGAAAGAGAGACCAGGGTAGAAGAACAATCAGATGTGTTGAGGGCTGGCTGTGCCCCTCCCTTGCTGAATAGAGACCACAGCAAGTTCAGGATGGGGCCACTGCTTTTGTTTTCCAGGGATCTGCACAAAGCACGGAGCACCATGGCCACAGGAAGCTGGACAGTTTGTACAGATGCCCTTGAACCAGTTTCAACTAATGTGGCCAAGTGCCTTTTTCTGGCTTGAGCTGCCCCAGTGGAAGAAATTCGCCCACAGTTGCCTGCTGCTGCCTGCCAGTGGTGCCTTCCCACTGGGAGCATCCCTTATCCACTGGGCTGGAAATGAGCTGCTGTGTTCAGCAAACTTCCAATATAAATTCTGAAGCAAACCTTGCTCCTCATGACTCAGAGGGGTGTACCCATGGGAGCAGCTCCGCCAGAGCTGAAGGAATAATAACTGGGGACTGAAGGACATGGTGCAGGATGGCTGAGGGCAGCTGTCACTCTCACTGGGACAAGTGGTTCCATGTCACATCCCAAAAAACCTAATGAGAATTCACTCTCTTGCTTGCACAGGTCTGAAAGCAGATTGCATGTGCTGGTACCAGAGACACTGTAGAACTTGAAGTGAGAGCAAATTGCCTCAGAGAGTGAGGGCTAGGCCAGTCACAGGGGCAGCTGCCAACCTCACCATAAACCTCACTGGGGACCCTGCAGGACATGCAGGGCTACTGGAATTATAACCCCAAATCACATCACACAGCACAGAAGCACAGGATAGTTTGGGCTGGACACCTTCCTCCAGCCCAGGTGGCTCCAAGCTGATCTGGGACACTTCCAGGGGTGGGGCAGCCACAGATCCTCTGGGCAACCATAGTGGGAGTCTATACATTCCTCTGTTCAGGAATGCAGGTGCATAAGCAACATCCTTGTATTGAGATGTAAGAGAATCAGACCACATAGAGAGACCACAAAGTTTATTCTCAAACCCCTGGTATTTAAAAATGGCTCCTGTTCATGAGCAGGAAGCTTTCCCCTTCTACTCCCTGCCAGTCTGCTTCCAGCCCCACACAGACTAAGGGTCTCCCCTCTGCTGGTGTCACTTACTGGCTGCTCTAGTACCAGCAGTGGTGGGGCTCCCAGCACTGCCATTCCAGTGGCACTGTCCTGCTTCCAAAGGCATGGCTCCATCCTCCATTGCTGAGCAGCATCACGTGGAGTCTGTCTGTGCTCCAGGAGTGGGACAGGGTGAGGGCACATTGTCCTGGCTGGGTGCAGGGAAGGCCTGCAGACACAGGCTCAACAGCCCAGAAATTGGGGCTCGAGGAGGAAGCTCGTATTCCTGAAGGGAATGGATGCTTTGTCTGTGCATCTGGAAGTAACAGAAAAACAAGGTATTAATCCCAGAATGGTTTGGGTTGGAAGGGACCTTAGTTCTAACCCTCCTGTCATGGGCAAGGACACCTCCCACTATCCCAGGTTGCTCCAAGCCCTGTCCAGCCTGGCCTTGGACACTTCCAGGGATGGGGCAGCCACAGCCAACCTGGCAACACTGCCAAAGGCTGGACTCGATGATCTTAGAGCTCTTTTCCAACCTAAATGAGTCTGGGCCACATCAGACTCTGGGAATGGTTCCTCCACTTCAGCTGGACTGGTAAGAAGTGGGAAGAACTGAAAGTGGTCTTTCCTCCCGTCAAAAGGGCACCTTTGTGCCACGACCCTTCCTCTGGCACTACAGGCCCGCCTTCTCCAGGGTCCCTCCCCCTGCATTCCCACACTCCCTCCTGCCCTGGTACCTTCCAGCTCCTGTTCCCAGAGCCGCAGCCTCTCCTGGGCGTGGCTGTTCCCGGCAGCAGCCGATTCCCGGTAGTGTCTCAGTGCCTGTGCCAGGCTCTGCTGCACCCCAAGGCCCTGCTCATAGCAGAGCCCCACGTGGTACCTGCTCTGGGCATCCTGGACAGGGGAGAGCACAGCCATCAGCACAGGGAAAGACAACACTGAACTTTAAGGAAGGTGTTAAAGATTCTTTGCTGTGGCTTTGTTCACCTTAAAGGTTATCCCTCTATCCCTCAGTCTGTACCTTCAGTAATTTAGTCCCTTCCCAGAGAGAAGCAGAATTTCTTTCCTGCTGTCCCTGACTCTGCTCCTTCCTATCCCTTTCCAATTAATGCCACTGATTTCCCACCAACACCCAGGTCTGTGTCAGGGGAGCAGCAGAGCATCCCCATTGTCTCAGGGGTCAGAGCTGAGAGGATTTGGGCAGCCCTGGCTGCACCCACATCCTGATCCCACCCAAACTCCAAGCACGCCCTGGGACCTCCCTACTACAGCTCAGGCAAAAGTCTTGAAAAAACATAACAAATGCCACAGAGGCACTTGCTGCCAAGGGTTGGAAGATTCCCCTTGGCAGCCCTTAACACAACAGTGCTGCACTCTCTGCTCAGCCCCACCTAATTCTAGTCCAGAAGAAATCTCAAGTCAAGTGAATAAATTTAGAGAAAAAGCACCTGAACCACTCAGAGACATGTAAGTGCTGAGAATGAACTGGAAAGTAAAGGATGTCACTGCAGAGGGGTCAGTGAAGCCAAATCCAAACCTGTGCCATGTTCATGTATTGTCTGTGTGCTTTATTTTTGAGATCCAATGGGAAGGAAAGCGTGTCAGCCAGCAGGAAAGCAAGACAACAGTCCTGATGACATTAGAAGGACTGCATGGACTAGTGGTCACACAGACCTTTCCAGCAACAAAACCAGCAGCACAACGTGAGAGTATGGCTGCCAGATACATGATTTTTACAAGGCTTTGCAAAAAATTTAAAGAAGGGGGAAAAAAAAAGTAGTGAATTATAATAAAGCCACGAGAAAAAGAACATATTGCAAGTGTTGCTGTCTGGAATGTAGCTGGTAGAGACAAGTGAACTCAGTGAGTGGGTGCTTTGCAAAATGTTGCAAGTCTCAGTTTGTGACAGTAATAAAGTCCTTTAGAGATGAGATAAACACGTTGAAGGATTGGCACTTGAGCTGTGACAGGGTTCAGTCAGAAGTGCTGCACCAACCACCTCTCACAGGATGAGCACCTCAGACACAAGACTGCAGAGAGAGGAGATTCCCAAATTAGCACAGTAGTGACTGAGATATATCCTTGGAAATCTGGGGTCAGGCTCAGTTCTCCACCAGCATGGAGAGCTCTTTACCATGGGTTTATATTCTGTGGTTGCACATTTAAAATAAGGGAGGATTAAAAGTGGCAGCCAAAGTAGAGCAGAGTTCAGTGTAGTGTTTGGAAGGACACTTGTCCAAGTTCTCTGCTCAGCTCTAGCACACAGAAACAACCAGGGAAACACTGAATCCATGACTTTCTGTGCCTGTTTTTCTTGGTTTTGGAGTTAGGTACTGAGTGGTGCTGTCCTTGCTTCACCCATACCCTGTATTCTTTTAACCAACTAAACACAAATTCATAATCTAGAGTAATGGGAAAGGAACACCCATGGAGCCCTCCTCCCAGGGTTACATCCCAGGGAGCCCATGCCCTCAAAGCTGAGGTTCTGCCACTTCCACAGCCAGCATCCATTGGGAAAAGATGGGAAAGATGACTAGGCTCTGAGAATTGCCATGGCTGTGACAAAAACCCCTAAGCTACTGGGGAGCACCTACAGTTTTGTGTTGTTAAGGGCTTATCAATAAATGACAATCATCTATTTAATCAGATAATCCAGTGTGATACTGTGCAGGATACACATCTGACTCCAGGCTGGAAGAAAGGAGCCAGTGATGGGAGATCTTCAGCAGATTTAGAACTAAATTCTGTGTATCAGGATGTCTGAGCTGCTGTGGCTGGTCAGGCCTAGTTCCAGCAGCGATCTGACAGCGTCTGCACTCTGAAAAGAGGGTGAAAACCCAGTGGCAAAGTTTGCAAGGGACAGATTGCCATTCAGAGTGGTCAGACTTACTATAAAGAATTCATTAGAGCTCTCACAAGACTAAGAGTGGGCAACACAATCACAGAGGGAACAGTATTGCCAAATGCAAAGTAGTGCTTATAGAAAGAAATTTGTGATACCACACTGTGAGAGTTCCCTGAGACCATCTAATCACTGCTCAGTGTCAGGCAAAAGGGCAAAGAGCATTAGGAATTATTGGAAGGGAATACAGAACAAAGCAGAGGATCTCATTATGTGAGATCCATGGATACCTCATCCTGAGTCCACTTTTAGTCCAAGCATCTTAAAATGGTCAAAGGAGAATTAGAAAAATAGAGAGAAGGCTGACAAGCAAAGTAAAACTGCACAAACTAAAGCAGAGCCCTGCAGCCTGCAAAAGAAATGACTCAGAGAGGACACACTAAAGGGCACCACAACCACAACTATTAACCAGCAGAACAGGGAATAGCTATTCATTATTTTCCATTGCACAAAAGCTGTGGGAACTGAAGTTAAAATGAGCAAATTCTTCAGGAAAAAACCCTCACTCTTACAATGCAGCTGAAAACAAGGGGACAATGTCACAGTGCTGTAAGGAAACAGAGCTGTAGGCTGCAGAATCCTGGCTGGAAGACATGGGATGTCACACTTCTGCTCCTCTGAGTGCTGGTGAGGGTTCAGAAGAGTGCTGTGCCCACACTGTGGCACTGCCATTCCCAAAAGGCAAGTCTGGGTCACTTGGAGAAAGTGCAATAAAATTGTTGGGGATCTAGACAACATGACCTGTGAAGAGAAACTGCAACAATGGAGGAAAGGTGAAAGATTTAAGTATTTAAGGTCCCTGAAGAAGAAAATAAATCCAGAAATAGTCTTTTCACCCTCCAAGAAATAATGTATTTTGAAGAACTGATTTGAGACAAACAACAAAGGTCTCAAAATGATGAAGGAGTGAAAGACTTTGACTGAAGAGGGTGTAGATGCTCCATAATGGGAAACCTGTAAAATTCTGGATGGATACAAGCACTGGTGCTGTGTGAACTCCTTTAGTCCAACTAGGCTGTCTCTACCTTCCATGTTTTGTAGGATCTGTGCCTGAGGCTTCTTTCCTCTCCAAGATGCTCCACTCTGTCCATTCACACTGTGCAGTGAAATCTTCACACTTGCTCCCATTTCCAAGAAAGCCTGGAATGTTCCACCTGTAACCTGCACTGATCCCAAACTGAGGACACTGAGGGGTTGCAGAGGGATTACTTACCCCACTGTTGGCTGCCAGCAGCAGGTACTTCAGAGCCCTCTTTTCCTGGGGCTGCAGCCCCCTCATGTAGAACACTCCAAGATAAGCCTGTGCCTGCAACAAAACCCCATGGCACAGGTCAGGCAGGATTTCCTCCCTTAAATTACTCCAGTTGCTCAAATACTGTGGCAAGATGAGTGTCCCAAGGACCCTCCTTGCTGCTGGGAGAAGGGGGGCTGTCCTTGGAAAAATAGCATGACATGGAAAAC
Organism: Serilophus lunatus; assembly: GCA_013399895.1. Taxonomy (NCBI): domain Eukaryota; kingdom Metazoa; phylum Chordata; class Aves; order Passeriformes; family Eurylaimidae; genus Serilophus; species Serilophus lunatus. Next base: position 590,924 of record VXBA01005753.1, on the reverse strand, counting down.
ACAAAAAAATCCCATTTGATGGCTGTAACTCCACCACACATGCAGTTATCATCACCATCCTAACATTGCAAAACCCAGAATATCCTTTCAAACTGCACTGTGGGAGTCAGAGCCAGGGAATGGCTCTGACTCGTGAGCTGTCCCTAAGCTCCAGCAGATGCACTTCCTGGAACAGGGTGGCACAGGAAGCACAGGCACTGCCAGAATGACTGGCACTCACAGGCCTAAATGCATCTCCTGGAGGGTGGGAAAGGAGGGCAGGGTACACAGATCCATAGGGATGAGTCATCTCCAAAGTCACAGCTAGAAAATGAGGATCTGTTCTTACTTCAATTTCATGGAAGCTCCTCCAGAAAAATGACACTTGGAATTAAGAGGAGATGGAACACTGAGCTATGTTTTCAACTGTAGGTCAGTTCTCTAAAGCCAATGGTTTAATCCAGGAGCCCCCAGACACCCAATGTGCTGACAGTGGATACCCAGCTCCCATGTGTGGGCAGGGCTGTCTCCCAAACATTGCCAGGAATACAAATATATAACCAGAGAGTCACAGAATGGTCGGGTTAGAAGGGGCCTGAAATATCACCTAATGCCCATCCCCCTGGATAAATATATTGGAAGAATTTTGCTTCCAGCCCCACAGATGCTGCTTTCCAGGTTGTCCTGTGGCTCAAATCCTTTAGTCAGGGTTCTCTGCTGGCTCTAAGCTCCCATGCTGCAGGTACTGACCTCAGTGATCCCAGCCATTGCTGCTTGCTCCAGGAATGTGAGAGCCCTGTGCTGCCTGTCCCAGTGTGCAGGGCTGTGCTGGAGGAGGTACCTCCCATAGCGGTACTGGGCCATGGGGTGACAGCTCCTGGCAGCTTGGCAGTAATAAAAAGCAGCCTGGAAAAAGAGAAACCCACTTGTGTGATCCAGGGAATACATGCCCTGGAATATTAGACTCCCATCTGGCCAGGCCGAGCTTAACTTCTCTAGATCCATCCCCAGCAGCTCTCCCTGCTGAGGAACATCAGCTTGGTTAATCCCAGTGGACTGGCAATACCTGAGGGTCCTGGAACACTTGCTCTGCTCAACCCTCTCCCCCTTGAAGGGGATGGCACTGGGCCAATTCCAAGGAAGCTGCTTTTGCAGCTTCTCCCAGCTCCAGCAGCTGCTGGCTGCAGACAGTTTGCACTAGGTGGCAGGCTGTAGTTACCATTCCCAACCTGGAGATTTAGGAAGCCCTGGGATATGCAGTGGTGTTTTAAATACAGTAACATGACAGGTTTCTCCTCAATGCCTTCCTGGGTGCTGGTGGCACAGCCTGTGCACCCAGAGAAGCCCTCAGCAGCCCTGGGAAAGGGGATCTCAGAGCACATCTCGGGGGGGATCGATGGCATTGAAGTCAGCTCTGCAAACCTGCAATTTCTATTATTTCCAGTGTTTTCTACTGTGCCTTCAGAGTCTGACACTGAACAGGCTCCCCTGGGCAGTGGTCATGGCCTCAAACCTGCCAGAGCTCCAGGAGTGTCTGGACACTACTCTCAGGCACAGGCTGGGATTACTGGGCTGTCCTGTGTAGTTGGACTGGATGATCCTTGGGGGTGCCCTCCAGCTCGGGATATTCCATCACTTTCACACCCATGCCAAAGGAAAAAAGCTCCTGAGCACCCAACAAAGTCCACTGTCCAGGTCTGTGTGCCTCAGACACAGCCCTACCAGCCATGGCTACCTTTTCCAAGTCTTTTTCTGTGCCTCTGCCATGCTCATAGCACAGGCCCACGTTGAACTGGGCTTTGCTGTAGCCTCGATCTGCAGCCAGTTTGAAGCAGGTGTAGCCTGTCCTGCAGTGTCCTGCTCTCATGCTCTCGATCCCTGAGAACACAACAGAGTAACAGGGAAAAGCAATGGACAGGACTCAGCTCAAATGCAGCAACCTCCCCCACAGCCACTGGGCCTTCCTTGGCTCGTGCCAAGTGCCTGGGCCACTTCCAGCTGGCTCAGCAGCCCTCCCTCCACAGTTTCCACAAGAAAAACGGCAACGCTGCGTTTCAGGGATTTTTCCAGCCTCGTTGCACAGAGGGATCACGGGCTGACACAGTGTGTGGCTCACACAGGAACTACTTGCTTTTCAGTGCTGCAACTAGTGGGGTATATGGGACAGGGACTTTTCTTAGATTGTTGCATCTCCCTTCAGCTTTTCTTAGAGCTGCAATTCTGCAATTGCTTTCCCAGCTTGCCAGGAAGACTGTGAGCACAGACAATAAGAAAGGATACAAGGATGTGACATCTTGTGTTGCAAAAAAGACAGAGATGGCTTAATTTCCAGCTACAGATGTCAGGACAACAGTGCAGGCTTCAACCAAGCCTGGATTGAAATATGCTGATATAAATCTGGTGGCAGGATAGGACAAAGGGCAATAAATCTCCCAGAGCACAGTTAAAATTGCTGAAAGGAGGCTTCAGCTTGGGGAGATGCCATCTCTGCCTTCACACAAGACCTGCAACACTTTGGAGGTCCTCCAAAATGAGAAACCTGTGGTTTAAGGGCAAAACAAACCCCAAGTCCACATTACCCAGGATATTCAAGGCAATGGAAATATCAATCCGGAAAATCTGCTGCAATTGGAAAGCAGCTTCCTCTAAATGCCCTCGCTGAGCTGGGTCACCCTGAGGAGTTAAAGAAGAGAGCTGTTAAGGCAGCAAAATCATATCAGTCCTACAGGAGATTCTTGCTTGGAAATCAAGCAGTGAAACATTTTTTACTGTACTGGAGTTATCAGGAGGGTGATGGCATCTGGTGTCATGTGGCCACAAAAAAATGTCCCTGTCCTAGTTAGGGAAGCTGTATGGACACTGCTCAGCTCCTCCCTGGTGCAGCCTCTTGGACATCAGCAGACCTTTCAGAATTTAGCAGATACCTGATACTACTCTCAGCAATCTGCAGCTTCCTCGTGAGGGGCAGCTGCAATCTCTGTGTGAGCAGGGCCAGGAGCCCAGGGAATGGGCTGGAGTTGTGTCAGGGCAGGGGCAGGGGGGATCTCAGGCCAAGGGGCTTCTTGGCCCAGAGGGTGGTTGGGCAGTGCCCAGGCTCCCCAGGGCAGTGGGCACAGCCCCAAGGCTGCCAGAGCTGCAGGAGGGTTGGGATGATCCTCTCAGGGACAGGGGGGACACTTGGGGATGGGCCTGTGCAGGGCCAGGGGTTGGATGGATGATCCTTGGGGGTCCCTTCCAACTCAGGACATTCTGTATGACCCTGATAACTCACTTACCCCAAAATAAAATTACCCCTTGTAACCTCTCCCACATCAATCCCTGCCAACACACACTCACATACTTGTGTGTGCTTTCCCCAATTCCAGCCGGGCGCCCCCCCCCTCAGTGGGCACAGCTCTCTGCTCATGAAAGCCAAAGACAAGGAAGAGTTTCCCCCCCGCAGGGCGCCGGGAGGTGGGGAGAGGCTGAGCCGGGCCCGCAGCTCTCACAGCCCGAGCGCCCCCGAGTGGCAGCAGCGCTTCAGTGCAGGGGGAACTGAGCAAAATGCCCCTGGTCACCCACGGCTCCACTGCTGAGCCACCCCGGAGCCCTGCTGCAGCCTGCTCCTACAGCCCTGCACCGCTGGAATCTCCTGGGATGGGGGATCCACACTCACCCCCTCAGCAGATCAAGGAGAAGCCTTTGTGGTGCCTTTTTCAGGAACTTGCTCTGTTAAATACTGAATTTACCTCCACTCTGCTCACACTGTCCCTGAGCTGACTGATTGTTAAAACAGGGAATCATCTGCATCTGAGACTGTGAATTGCAAGGAATTAGCAGGTTTAATCACCAGAACAATAATATAATTTATGGCCTTGTGACTCAAGCTGATGCACTCTCTTCAAGCCTCAAGTGCTTCCCTCTATAACAGACAAGAGCCAGCCCTGATTTGCAGCTTGAGAAGTGACACCACCTTCTCCAGTCATAGGTTGTCTGGTAAAAATGAAAATAGTAACAGCATATAATCACCTAGAGAATGATTGCATCAAAATGCAAATGCACAGGAACAGACTGGTACTGCTGGGTTTGGTATGGTTTGTTTTGGTGTTTTTCCCCATTTTCTTTCAGTGCTTCTCTACCAGCAGCCCTGGTGCACAGACACCTCAGAGGACAGAGTTGCCAGTTTGTAGATCCTGGAACTTTTCTCTGGCTAAAGCAGAGGGCAGCAGATCATCTCTCCCTTTCTTTTTCCCAGAAAACAGTCATGTTTGGGATGTACTGCTCAGGCTGTGCTTGGGGTGGAGGGAAGGGGTATAAAAAGGGTATAGAAATGAAACCATACCTCTGGACTTTGGAGAACTGGCCCCACACTGGACCTTGCAGGGATTTGGAACTCCCCTGGATTAAAATAAAAAGCAAGGTTAAGCAATGCTGAATCCTTGCCTCTTCCTCCTCTTCCCATCCTTTGTACTCTTTCCTAGAGAACTGATCTCCAGTCAGGCACATTAGAAGAGAGAGAATATCAGCCAGTCTGACATTTGGAGCAAAGCAACCACACGAATCCAGCCTGTGGCTGCAGCTCCTCCAGAAAGGCCCCTGGTTTTGGTTGGAAAACACCAAAAGGTTGAGAATCTCCCTTTTTTAGAACTGTGTCCCAGCATCTTGTAATTGCTGCTTCAAACCTCTGTGCTGCCTTTCAAATTAAAATACAACTGGTTTCTGCTCCCAGGCACTGGTTCTTCGAGGTTTTCTCTCCCTTTTGTTAAAAAGCCAATTCCTCCTTTGGAAAGTCCTGCCAGAGACTCAACCCCTCTTGATTCCTGTCCTGTGATTCTAAACACACTGTGCTGCTCATGGCTTTTAAGTGCACTACTTTTCTGCCAGAGTTGATTAATTTTACGACTTTTTGCCACTATTCCTGCATTTTTCACACTGTAAACTGAAGTGCAGCCCCACAGGAAAGGGGACATTCAAATTCCCGACTGCCTGGTTTGCATGGATCAGAAGTGTGCTCCAACTCCAGGGCATCACACACTGAGCTTCCTGCCTCCCTGGCTCCTTTCCCAGGTAATTTCTTTCCAGAGGATGCCAGGGGATGATCAGACACATTATCTGGCTGCATCAGATGCAGGTTTAGGAGCCCCCCAGCCTGTGCTGCCCTCTCAGATACACTGAGACAACCACTGCCTGCCCAGTTTCAACCAGAATTATCCCCCAGAGGCATCTCCAGCAAAAGCTGAACCACCTTGCTGGGAAGAGTTGTGCTGGCAGTGATGACACAGCTCCTCTAAGAGCACAGTGATCTCCACACAGAGGATGGACAAAGCCAAGTGTTTTAACCTGGATCCCACTGCACATTTAACAGCAGGTGCTGCACCCTGGATCCCTCTGAGCCAGAGCTGCTCGCACAAGAAGGAGCTGTGCCCTCCCCATGTCCCTCTATGAGCTGTGGAGCAGCAGGGAGCCAACACAAGCCTCATAAAATATCCTTTTAGGGTCTGACTCCATCATTCCTGGCACTATTTGTGCCAGCACAGCAGCAGGAATGAAGGGTGCAACAGGCAGGATTGCTTCTTGCAGTGCCTGGACTGTGTCACAATGTGCAGGGAGCTCTGGCCTCTGTGCCAGCTGCAGCCTCATTATTCCCAGACAAACAATTCCCTTCAGGCTGTATTAAAATGTATTTTATCTGAGCAGGCCCCAGTTACCCAACAAGCAAAATCGCTCTGGCAAACATGATTTCTATGCATCATTCCACCAAAAGTAGCATCATCTGTGAATTTATTAGTTGTGCTTTCCATTTATTTTCAGATCAGGCATCAAATTATCAGATTTTTCTCACTCTAAGGCTCTATCTCTTGTTCAGGTATCTCCCTCGTGATGTAATTTGGGGTTTTGCCATCCATACAACTGCAAATCCCATGAAAAAAACCCTGCCTGTATTAAAAATTCTCCCAGTACTTGTTCAAACAACATTAGTACATCTGTGCTTTTAAAAAACTTCACATTTTGCACAGATTTCTGCTCCTAAGTCAGAGATTTGGTGTTTGCTGTGAAAACATGCAGTAATTTAGACAAACCATTGAACCATGAAAAATAAACAGACACTAATTCTGAATCCTGTCAGACTGCAGAACCACCTTGTTCCCCTCTCCCACTGGGAGATTTTCCTCACTCAAATCCCACTGATGTCCCCAGATCAAGAGATCACTCCCAGAGAGCACTTGGGAGAAAACACAGGGCCCTGACTCCCAGTGATTCCTGAAGGATCACAGCATGGCTTGGGTTGGACAGGACCTTAAAGCCCATCTCATTCCAGCCTCCCACTGTCCCAGGTGGCTCCAACCTGGCCTTGGACACCTCCAGGGATGGGGCAGCCACAGCTTCTCTGGGCAACCTGTGCCAGGGCCTGAATTCCCTCAGAACTCACCTTGGAGGCTGGGAAGCCTCAGATCAAAACTCTTCAAAAACACCTTCCAGCAGCAAAGAATCCCATCCCCCTTCAGCAGAATGAGAGAACCAGTTCCAATTAAACTTCAGCCCGACATCAGTTGATACAAGTTCATCCAACTGCTTCTTATTTCCCAAAGAATGGTCCAGCTTCCAGCAGAACTTCCCAGGCTTTGAGACAACCCATTGCCATATTGCACACATGGAATCACATTAAATTCTTCTTCAGGTTGTATGTGCAAAAGGTGGGAATTTCACAGCTGGAATTTTCTGTGCAACTTTATTTCTACTTCTTCCAACACGTGCTATAATGCAACCTGACTACACATCCTTTTTTTTTCCATGTAATCTTGCAGCTCTCAGTGTTCTGGATGCCCAACACTCACATATTCAGCAGTTAAGAAATATTTTTGTCTTTGCCCACTGTTCATCCTGGACTAATCAAATGTTGCTTACAGCCAGTTCCAAATGAGGAATTAATAATCTTCTCAGAGACAGTCTAGATTGCTCATCCCAAAACATCCAAAGGCTTCATGAGAATGAAGTCACAACAAGAGCTGGACAAAATCCAGCATTTCTGCCTCATGGAAAATTTCAGTGTTTCCAATTGGTTTTATTGTGCTTTGAAATGAAAACACACTTTTGCAATGTCTGTAATCTCTGAATTGAAATAACGAATTTTACAGTTCTGCCAGGGGTAAAATACAACTCCCCAGGGCAGCATTCAGCTGCTGTAACACTGAGACTGGCTGTAATCACCTGCTTGCTCACTCTGTGCCTCTAACTTCCAGCAAAAAGGCTTCAAGTGAGGCAGGAATTGCATGAAAAAAATTAGGATGTGAACATACAGCTGAGGACTTGCTGATAGCAACATCCCGAGTGCTATTTAAAGCAACTTTTAAGTTAATTTCCTAGTTTTCTTTTAAAACAGACTGAAGTAATAAATTCCAGGATATTTTGGTACATTAAAACTGGTATGCAAAGCTGGGATGTTGGGATCCATCCCCCAGATCTGTGCTCCTGACAGCACCAGCAGATTGGCCCTGTACACGTGGAGCAGCCCCAGCAAATCTGGAGATGAAACACTGAGGGAAAGGGGAAGGACATGGAATTCTCTCCACAAGATCCTCTGCCATTGCTGGCAGCAGCAAAGTGGAGCAGGGAAGGTACATTCTGCTCCAGTGAGAGTTCTGAGGGCTGTTCTCTCATGGCAAAGCTTTGCCACCAGATTCCTTGGTATCATCTGCCAGGCGTCTGTCCTTCCCTTCCTTCTGCTCTTCCCAGCTTCCTGCCACACTCTGGCTTTGCCAACTTCATCCTCTAAACACCAGGGAAAAGAGTTCCCATACCTTAGGCAGGTTTTTCTGGAGAAAACAAAACATATTCTGAGAGAAAGGGATCATCCAGCTTCACTTTCAGCACTTCTCACATGACAAAACTCTGCATTTTTTCAGGCTCTTCAGTGCAAGTTATCAAATCTCTTCACCCTGACTTTCCTCAATAAATTCCCAGAAAATGGATGCACAGCATAATGTGCAATGGAACCTGAGGACTTAAATGTATTGAGCCAAATCAAATTATTTCTGACATACATTATCTCTGACAACTGACAGTTGGAGATGCTTGGGCAGGAAGGGGGAGGAACAGGGATTATCAAGTCACGCTCTCCCTGGCAGAACTTTCCAGCAATCAGCTGTTCTGTGATGGGAGCAGGACGTTTGGCTGGACCAATTAAGTGCAATTTGAAGGTGCAATTTTGCCTAATCACTTCTTGGAACCCACTTGTGTTTTGGCCTGTGGCAAGGACTTCCACATTACCTGTGCACTGGCCAAATATTTACTGCCTTTTGCTTTATTCCAAACTTGCTTCCTGACCACTTGTGTGGATCATGAAAAATATTGTCCCTATTCCCTCTCACTTCCAGCCTCAAAGCACCAGCATATCCTCTGCCACTTCTTTTTTTTTTTTTTAAGCTGAAGAGTCAGTGTCTGTTTGGATGTAATTGCCTCCTTGTCATCCTTTTCTCCGCCAGTTTTGTCCCTGTTTTTTTCAGTGTCTTTTCCTTAAGTGTTCAAGATGTGCTGCATCACAGACTCACATGAATCCACCACACTGCCTTGTCCTCACTTCCTTCCTTTAGCATAATTAATGTTTAATTGGCCTCACTGCTGCTGAGCAGTGACTTAACCTCACCAAAAGCACATCCACAGTGACTCCAAATGTTCCCTCTGCAACACAATTATTGACACTCCTCATTCTGCAGCTGCATTTCCAGCCACGATCCCCCGTGTACTCTCATCTAACCCACCCTGGGGTTACCCTGTCTTCAGTTCCTGTGCAATCTTCTGCTGAGACATTCAGATCTGACTGTCCTGAAGAATTCTCCACCATTTGCTCCTCCTGTTGCCTCACCTGTCACCTCTTTTTTCCAAATCCCTGCTGACTGTGCTGAACAGAACAGGTTTCAACAAAGGACTGGAGAATCCATCAGTAATGGCTCTGAATTTTGAAAACCATTCCTTGTGCTTTAAGGAGTTACAAGTCCAGGAGTCCCCCCTCTGTGTTCCCTCACATGAGCTTTAATTCTCCAGAGAGGTTTGGTTTAGGTGCTGCCTGAATGATTTTCAGAAAGCTAAAAGCTGGATAATCTTGCTCCACATGGCTGTTGACTTCTCCAAAGAACTCTTAATAGATTTACAACTCTGTTAAGTCTCTGCAATGCAGCAAGTTGGCCTGAGAAATGACTTCCTAAACCCTTCCAAGACCTTTGATAAAGCACACTCATCCAGGCACATCTGACACCTCTACTCCCTGAGTTTCCATCAAATTAGAATTACCTTTTCTGCAGTCCTGTGGCTCAAACAAACACCCCCTCCCAATCTGTCAGTGCTCATTCTCCTGGTCATGGAGCACATTTGAGCAGAGGATTCCAAGTCATCTTTGGAGGCTCAGAGATTTCTGAAGAACATCTGAACAAAACCCTCATGAACTTAGTGACTCGTCACTGTTCAATTTATCAGTTTGCCTAAAAGCTCTTCCCATTGACTCTCAGCAGGAAACTGTCAGACATTCACTCTGGAATGTTCAGCCAAGTGAAGGCATTGCTGTCTTCACTTCTTCCCACCACTCCTCCCAGAGGTCTGTGTCCAGTCACCTGCCTGTGTGTGAGTGCTTCTTAATATGCTCCAGGCAAAAGCAGATGGGTTAAACTGTCTAATTGGCAGTTTAGGTAAATTAACCTGGCTGTTTTCCTAGAGTTAATTAGGAGACATGGAAACAAAATGCTCCATTTGCCAACTGATGGGGATGGTAACCTCTGGCAGGAGAAGGGTTTGTGATAAGCAGTGATGGGCAGTAGCTGAAATGAGCACAGAAGAGAGACAAAGTCCTAAAAGAAAGCAGGAACAACTCTGACCTTTTCTGCAGCACCTTCATTATTTAAACCCTTCCCCGTGAAGGTGGTGAGGCCCTGGCACAGGGTGCCCACAGAAGCTGTGGCTGCCCCATCCCTCGAAGTGTCCAAGGCCAGGTTGGAGCCACCTGGGACAGTGGGAGGTGTCCCTGCCCATGGCAGGGATTGGAACAAGATGAGCTTTAACCCTTCCAACCCAAACCATTCTGGGATTCTATGACTTAGCCAACATTCCTGGCTGGTTTTCTATGTGTCTCCTCTACACCATGACCATATGTTGTCCCCCTTTCCCCCTGCTCCAGCAGGCTTCCTTCTCCTAACTTTCCTGAGGCCATTATTAGTATTTATTTATTTACTGAGTAGCCCTCATCTGATGTCCCTTGGTGTGAGTTCACATTTCTTATGTAGGACACGCTTTCCTGGGTGAGACTTCAATTTTGTTGGAGTCTATCTTTCTATTTTTATAAAACTCATTTTAATAATGTCTTTGATACCTCCTTCCACTGTCTTATCTACAGCATAAGCACTCAGAGATACATCCTCATCCTGCAGGAGGGAAACAATTCCTTTTGTTTCACACCCTGGACACAAGTCTCCCAGATCACTGGTGCAGTATCCTCTCGAATCCTTCAGCCTGCAGACATGTGTCCACAATAAAAGCTCAGAACTGGAGCTGTAATCAGGCCACTAAGGCCAGTGTTGCTAAAGCTGTTGTTACCTGCAGTTACAGCACAGGCTTGTCTCTGCCTTCAGGAGATTTTTTTTTTCTCCTCCTGGTTCATCTCTCTGAAACTATCCTCCCACTCCAACCTATCTCAGGGGTCAATAAATGGTCACACGTTCCTTGAGCTTTGCCTTGGGGAACCTCCCAAGTCCTTCCACCACCAGTATCCTGCCCTGCAGCACATGGCACATACCTGCTTCTGCCCAGGGCTGGCCCTCTCGGTGCCCTGAGGGGATTCCTGAGGAGGAACTCTCTGGTATGGCCTCTGGCCTTGCTTTCTGCAGGAACCGGGACCCCAGCTGCTCGCTGGGACAGCTGGTTGAGGCTTCAGTCACCACTGGAACAGAGAGCACAAAAACTGTCTGCCTTGGGTGACAGCACCGGGCTGTGGATCTGCTCAGCGTCCTCAGAGCCAAGGAGGAGGGAACCTCCTGGAGCAGAGTCCAGACAGCAAAACAAAGGTAAGCACGTGGGAAGTGGGATCGTTCGGAAAGTCTGATTCCCCTGACAGACAGAGACAGGTCTGTCAGCCTCAGCTCACACCCCCCGGGGCACCAGTCGCAGGGGGCACCTCCCGGAGCCCTTCCCAGAGCCCTGACCTGTGTGCCGGGGGGGCAGCGAGGAGAGCCAGGGACCCCTGCGCTCTGTCCTGGCGTCCGGCAGTGCCCTGAGCCACGACAGCTGCCGGAGGAGCTGCAGGAGCAGCGCGCCGAGCGCTCCCTGCGGGGAAAGCACACGAGTGAAGGAGAGCAGCCCCGGCCGTGCCGTGCCGTGCCGGGCCGGGCCGTGCCGGGCCGGGCCGGGCCGTGCCCGCAGCGCCCCGCGGCCGCTCCTCACCCAGGTGACGGCCTCCAGCACCGAGTAACGGGGCAGCAGCGCCGGCAGCGCCCGCCGCCTCTGGGAACGGTCCGGGCCANGGGCCATGGGCACGGGGCACGGGGCACGGAGCGCGGGCGCAGCGCCCCCAGCGGCCCGGCGGGGCTCACAGCGCCCCCCGGCCCCGGGAGCCCGCGCTGCGGGACCCGCGTGGGCGCCGGGCTGTGAGGGTCGTGCTGGGGTAAAATGTGGGGCATTAAACGTTTTCCGAAGGAATTACGGCCTCTCGTGTTTGATCTTTGTGTACGTTCAAGCCTAATCGGACCGGAAGGGGGATTTAACCGGCGAAACGGCAGCCGGCAAGCTCCGTGTGTTAGAATTGCCTTGTTAATGACTGTGGCGTCTCAGGAGTCAGCAATAGTTAAGAATTTGCTCAGAGTTACGGGATGGAGGTGCAGGTTATGAAAGAGGGTCCTGCCTTAGTGTTGCAAAATGTGGAATCTCTAAAAATGTTCTTAGGAAAGGCTGTTCCCTGGCGTTCGATCTTTGTGTACTTTCAAGCCTAATCAACAAGCAGGGAGATTTAATCCGTGAAACAAATAGGTCCTAACAAGCTCTAAGCGATGTCCAGGTGTTAGAAAAACAAATTGTTTGTTGGTAGAATCGCCCTGTTAAGGCTTAGGGTCCCACATGTTTTGATGATGTATTTCAATGATCTCAGAGGGAAGGTTAACAAACCTTGGGAAGAAGGATGGTGGACACAAGGAGTGCAGAATTTATGGGCCAGAAGGACATTTGGCAGAACCCTCAAGATAAGGAAGAAATTAATAAAGATAACTCAGCAATTATGTTGGATCAGCTCTGCCTGGGTGGAAGGTAATTCTGGCAGGGTCAGAACATCACCATGAACTCATGGCCACAACCCAAAAGAAGAGAAAGATTTGGGACTAATTAGCATGAGAAGAGACAGAATCATTAACCAATAGAAGATGGAATACTTATTAATAAGAGAACTATGTAACTTGATGCCTTTCTTTGTAAAATGTATAAATAATGAAAGGTTTTGGTAGTGGTCATGCTGGCTTTGTGGGTTTGTCATCCAGACCCTCTTCCTCCACAGAACTCTAAATAAATCAAATACCTCAACTCTGTGTGTGGATCAGCCTGTGCACACCAGGGGAGAAAACCTATTTTGGGAGAACAGCAAGGAGGGGTCCCTGTAGTTCCCTCCCTTGGAAAACACAAGTGGGAACAACCCCCCAGTCAGTTGTACCCGTTGTACCCACTGTACTCAGGTTGTTCCTGCAGCTCTGGGGTGTCTGTGAGTGCTCCCTGAGCCTGGAGATGAGCCCTGGCTTAAATGTAGGGACTACATTAGTAGGGGAGACTGCTGAACGATTCCTGAGTCTGTGATTGCATTATAAAACAATAAACGCTTTTTCCCACAAAGCTGGTGAAGAGATGGAGCATCTCTGTGCCCAGGACAGGCTGAGGGAGCTGGGGCTGTTGAGCCTCCAGAGCAGCCCCTGAGAGGGGCCCCCAGCCCTGTGTGTCCGGGGGTGCAGGGAGGGGGCAGAGGATGGAGCAGGCTCTGCTCGGGGGGCCCAGCAATGGCACAAGAGGAACGGGCAGGAACTGATGCCCAGCAAGTGCCACCTGGGCAGGAGGAAGAACTTCTTGGCTGGGCAGTGACCCAGCACTGGGCAGGGTGCACAGGGAGGGGGTGGGTGTCCCTCCCTGGGGATATTCCAGACCCATCTGGACACAATCCTGTGCCCTGTGCTGTGGGATGACCCTGTCTGAGCAGGGAGGTGGGAGCAGATGACCCACTGTGGTTCCTTCCAACCTGTCCCAGTCTGATTCCTCATCCAGGCTGACCTGCAGCTGCAGGGCAGGGGGTTGTTTGGAAGCTGTAGTTGAGTTAGACAAGCGAAGATTGCAATACAAGAAAGTAATTTCAGGTGTGATCAGAAATTCCTTTGCTTGCTCATGCTGTAATCAGTGACATGATTAATTTTATTTGGAAAATGGGTATAGATGAGAAACAGTCGTGAGTGGAAACACACGGAGGTGTGGGTATGGTTTGGGTTGTGTACAAACCTGCTTCCACTTCTGGTTCTCCTTCAGCCTGATTTTGTGACTGATGGTGTTCAGAGTCCTTCCTTGGTGAGTATCTGCTGTGTTTCAGCAGTGCTGCAACAGGAGATGGCAGAGTTCCCAACGGAGAGCGTGCCATGCCAGCGTGAGGAAAAATCGGCTTTATGTCCTCCTTACCCTGGTGGTTTCCTTCAGCAGCAGGAATATTGCTGTGCTCATTCCAGCTGAACAATCTACTTTCTTGTTTATTTCTCTGTTCCGGGGGCACAGAAATTCTTGGTCATTCTGGCAGTTTGTCTCTCTTTTCTGAATTTCTGTGCTGGTAATTCCTGTTAGGAACTCGGAGCTCTTGTTCAGTTTTATCTATGGTTTATGCTTCAATAGCTGCAAGTGTGGCTTTCCAGGAGATCTATAATCACTCTCCTTCATCAACGTAAACACCTGCTTTAAACTTCCAAATTTCTCTTGACTTTCCACAGTTTTTATTTTTTTTTGTAGTGTCATATGGGACACAAGTCTTTTATCCTTTTCACCCCATATCTAGTTTAATAGTGTAATTACAAAGTCATTTAGTTGCCTGTTTTACTAAATGTGTCTGTAATTGTCTCATGTTAGTAGACTGGTGTTTGCTAAGCTACTACAGTTTGTTTGGGGATGAAAATTACATGCAAAATAGGAATATCAGCATCTCCACTCTATAATCTTGCCTTAATTTTCTCGCTCATCAGGTTAGTACCAGTAATTAATGCTCCGAAATCTGAACCTGCATTAGTTGGTATTGGTTCTTCCAAAGTCTTCTCAGCTAGTCACTATCTTTTTAATGCTTTAGTTCTAGTTTCCTCTCAAGTCCCCTGCCAGCTGATGAGTGATATTCTCTGTCTTTTCAGCAAGTGGCAAGGAAAAACCAGAGCTGATCTCTTTGCATTCACATTGTCAGGATTCCATAGGAGCTGCACAGTGTCCATAGTGCTGTTGTGTGTTTGTGTCTTTGACACTGGAGAAGGAAAATCAGCTGATGAAGATGAGACGGAGATGCTGAGAGATGAGGAAGCAGCTCTTTGGGGAAGGACCTGGAGGTCCTGGTGGGCAACCAGCTGTCCCTGCCCAGCAGAGTGTCCTGGGGCTGAGGAGGCCTATGAGGTCCTGGGGAACATCAGGAAAAGCATTTGCAGCAGGTCAGGGAGGGGATCCTGCCCCTCTGCTCAGCCCTGGGGAGGCACATCTGCAGGGCTGGGTCCAGCTCTGGGCTCCTCAGCACAGGAGGGACATGGAACTCCTGGAGCGGGGCCAGCGCAGGCTGCGGAGATGCCCAAGGGATGGAGCATCTCTGTGCCCAGGACAGGCTGAGGGAGCTGGGGCTGTTGAGCCTCCAGAGCAGCCCCTGAGAGGGGCCCCCAGCCCTGTGTGTCCGGGGGTGCAGGGAGGGGGCAGAGGATGGAGCAGGCTCTGCTCGGGGGGCCCAGCAATGGCACAAGAGGAACGGGCAGGAACTGATGCCCAGCAAGTGCCACCTGGGCAGGAGGAAGAACTTCTTGGCTGGGCAGTGACCCAGCGCTGGGAAGGGTGAACAGGGAGGGGGTGGAGTGTCCCTCCCTGGGGATATTCCAGACCCATCTGGACACAATCCATGTTCTCTGGATGACCCTGCCTGAGCAGGGAGGTGGGAGCAGATGACCCACTGTGGTCCCTTCCAAGCTGACCTAGTCTGAGATTCTTCAAAGGGAACTGTCCAGAGCAAGACAAAGCTGAGGTGGCAAAGCTCAGAGGTGTTGGCTCCTGGGGAGTAACGTGGCTGAAGGGATAAATGTTGAAGAGAAAGTGGCCCAATCCAAGACAGGAGGATGTTCAGCACGTTCCATGCAAGGGCTGCTGAGGGGTCTGTCCAGCTCAGCTGGTTTGTGTCCTTGCAGAGTGGGAAGGACACTGAGGAGGAGGAGGTGACAAGCCATGAAGAATTGCTGCAGGTGCAGAGGGACTCTGCAGCTTTTCTGGCTGCTGATGAGATTTTGCTTTGTGCACCCAAGGGTGCTGGGAGAAGTGGCCAGTGCCATTGCAGGGCCCCCTTGGAAGGTCACAGTAGTCAGGAGAGGATTCTGCTGACTGAAAAAGGGCAAACATCCTACACTTACTCAAGAATACTTCCCTGTGAGGGTGAGCAGGCCCTGGCACAGGTTGCCCAGAGAATCTGTGGCTGTCCCATCCCTGGGATGTCCAAGGCCAGGTTGGAGCCACCTGAGATAGCGGAAGATGTCCCTGCCCGTGGCAGGTGGTGGAACTGGATGAGCTTTAAAGTTCCTTCCAACCCAAACCATTCCATGATTCTGTAAGAAGGGTAAGAAGGATTGGTCAACTCTAAAACTTGATTCAACCTCACCTTCTAGGAGGTGATGGTGCACCTTCTGCTGGA
Organism: Serilophus lunatus; assembly: GCA_013399895.1. Classification (NCBI taxonomy): domain Eukaryota; kingdom Metazoa; phylum Chordata; class Aves; order Passeriformes; family Eurylaimidae; genus Serilophus; species Serilophus lunatus. The sequence continues at coordinate 575,059 of VXBA01005753.1, read as the reverse complement.
AATGTTTTAAGCAAGAAGGAAAATGGGAGCAGCCAGGATGGATTTCACAAGGACAGTCATGCCTAACTGACCTGATGATGAGACTGATCAGAGAACAAGGGGAGACTTGTGAGTGGTGTTTACCTTGACTCTACCAAGGCCTTTGCCATGGGCACCCATAGTATCATCTTACCAGTCTGGTGGGTGAAGTATCAATTGGATAAAAGGGCTTTAAATTGGATGGAAAACAGCCTGGATTGTTGGACTCACATGGTGGTGCTCAGTGGCTGAGCACACAGTGTGCCAGAAGAGGCTGAGAAAACTGTTTGTTAACATGATAATTTTAGGAAAATAAGTATTTTGCTCCTCAGGGAAATGAATGTTGTGCTCCTTAAGAAATATATTTATTTGTGTTGGAAAACAGGCTGGTTGTATAAAGCAAATTAAAAATAGAAATCAAAGTTCTAAAAGGTTATATATATGGTCTTTTAAAAACCTTGCAGTTGAAGGTTTTAGACACTCATTAAGGCCCATTCCCCCTTAAAATCCAGACAAAATGAACATATCTCCAAGTCTTCATTGTTTCTTTGAGGCACATTTCCCACTGAAACTTTATTCTTTGCATATTTGAGCCTGGTTCCTGTTGTCTTATAGAGGTCTTCTATTAACATAGATTTTCATCTCCATTTTTATTTTTCTACATCTTGAGCAAAGCAACTTTGTAGAACATGTAAATTTTGACACGCAATAGTTGTTTTTTAACCTAAACCCAGAGATTTATGGCCAAAAGTCTCACCATTCCCCTTTGACCAAGTACACTTCAAACATTGTAATTACAGGGGATCTTGTTTCACAGCTCAGAGACAAAGCAAATGTGTTTGTTTTACTTTATTAGATTTCTTATAATACTTTCATGCAAACCCAAATGTGCATATACACTCTGTCAATACTGCCAACTGCAATTTATTAAGTTTTATAAATTTTTTCCACTGGGTCACTGTATTGTTAAACACAGAGTGAAGGCAGGATCAATGCTAAAGATGGGAAGGCTGAATTTGCAAGTAAACAATCTCAGCTTTCTCTTAATAAGTTTATAAGAGATGTTATTGAGGAAGCTTAATTAATCACAGGCCTGAAACCACTCTTAAAGCTGTTGGAGTTGGAGAATAAGAAAACAAAGGTATTTGGGCAGAAGCTGTAGCTCGTGCTGCTGTTTTACTCTCTCTGACTGCAGCAAAGCCCCTCAGTCAGTCATTGTAATCCAGAGCTGGAACTGGGAGCGTGTTTGGGGGATAGATCTTGTTGCTTTGTGATGAACTCAGAGGCCCTGGGAGAATCTCTTGGTGTTGACAGCCCCTGACAGTAAATGTCACATGGATTCCGAGGGAGCTCAGAGCCTTCTGGTGACTGCTATGAGAAGAGACACGGTGACAGAAACCCTGATTGATGAGCCGTGCCATGAGGAGAGGGAGCTCTGGGTGTGATTGTCTGTAATTGAACAGGCCATGGAAGTTATTCCTGGGTTTCCTAAGGTGGCACACACTCCAAAAGAGTTTGCACAGGGGAGGCCTGCAAAGCTGAACCTTGGTGCTCAGCAGCTCCCTGGTAATGCAGCGTTAAAACTTAACGGGCTAGTTTTAGTTCCAGGCCCAGAATGATGATGAAGCAAAGGACAAGAGGAGATGGTCAGTCCTATGATTACCTTTAGGGATGAGAGGAGCTGGTCAGTTCTGCAATCACTTTGGGGGATAAAAGGAGATGCTCAGTCCTATTGTTACTTCAGGGATAAAAGCAGATGGTCAGTCCTGCAATCGCTCTCAGGGACAAAAGGAGATGGTCAGTCAATCCTGCAATTAACTTTAGGAACATTCCTTTGTTGCCTTTTGCCTCCTCTTTGTAATGCTTTCTCCTTGTGGCTCTGCTCTGTGATCTGACAACGTGGAGACGTTGATTATCGAGGTTCTCCTGGCCCTGACGCTGCACTGCTGTGACATGGGCTTGTCACAGCCGTGGTGAGGACAGTGGTGATGCTGCCGGCACTAACTGGGAATGTGAGACCTCGTAGCCCACTCACCCAGCAAAGCATCTGCTCGTCCTGGCCAATTAAATTGGCTTCTCTCTCATTAAAACCCTTGTGCAGGCTCTGGTGTGTCACAGATCTTTAAAATCTCCATTATGAATTCCACTTTCTTCTGGGTATTTTTAGCTTATACTTGAAGAAATGATCATTGTCTCTTGCACTTAAACATATCAATTTCGACTCCACAGACATCTCCTCTGGGCCACAGTCAAAGACCTGATCTGACTTGAACTGCTGAATCCGTAGGGAGGATTTCAACACTGCTCCAAGCACTTGGACATTGGAGCTGTGCAGGGAGGAAGAGGGAGAGGAATTCAAGCCCTCCCCCCTTTCCTTTGGTAAGGCAGGAGCACATCCCTTACAGATTTACTTGGTCGTGCCAATTTAATGTGATTTCTTCTGAGGGCCTGGAACCACTCAAGGAAAGCTGACAGGTTTTATCAACAGAATGGAAACTGAAGTGATAAGGTGAGAGTTGTTGACCTGATAACTAACAAACAGAAAACTTCAGTGTCCCTCCAGCTAAATATTGCACTCTGCAGGTAAGGAAACGATGGCAACAGCTGTGGTTTTGTCACTGAGCGAGAGTGTTTTAGTGCAGAGGAGCAGGAGGTGAACTGTGAAAACAAACACATTCAGTTTGCTACACACTATTTCCCTCTATTACTTTTAATGAGAGCTAAACTCCAAAATGCACAATGGGACAATAATATTGTAGATAGAAGGAAGTCTGTGTGGCTCCTAAATTCCAGACACCCGGTTGCAATTAAAATGATTGCTGGTTTTATTATTAATAGCTCACCAGGAGTTTAGGGCTGTGATCAGGGTTGGGACCAGTTGGTACAAGTCACTGCACAAATGACTGAAAGGTAGTGCTGTCCCTGAAGGGGCTGATTCAACAGCCTGAACCCACTGTGCTCAGGAGCTGGGGAAGGAGAGAAGTGTAAAAAGGTGAGAGGAGGATGTTAAAATCCAGCACAGGAGAGGCTGGCAAGCAACAGCTGGGTCAATGTAGGCAGATGTTAATAAATGCTGCCTGATTGTGGGGTTTTTATTATTAATTTTTAAAAAATTTTAATTCTAAAATTGTGGTGGAGGACAGCAGAGGAAAAGGAAGTGAAGGCATCTAATGAATGATGGTTTAGAAGTAATGAGCACAAAAAGTACCGCAGTCATTTATTCCTCCTTTTTCCCCCACTATGTTTTTTTTCCCCTGAAAACATGCTGGAATTATGTCTGAAGCAAAGCTGTCACAGTTCTCCACAGCCCTTGGAATCGTTGTGTGACAGAATCCAAAGGCTTCAGCAGCTGAACAAAGAGGCAGGAGACAGAGCCCGTGTACGGTGTCTGTCCCCCCTTCCTGGCACCCGGCCTGCTCTGGACAATTGGGAACGACAAATGCCAAGTGATCCCTTCCTTTCAACTCCTCCTTCTAACTTTGTTTTTTACATGAAAGCACTTTTCTGCTCACCATGTTTGTCATCCTGCCATGTAGCTTCTCTTTTTCCTGTCACATTTTGTCTCAGGTGAAGGCACCAGAAATGCTTGGTGTTGGAGAAGCAGAGACACCATAAATCATACAGGGGCAAAATTGTGCTTTTTTCTTCCAAGAATTCTAAACTCTGGGTTTTATTTTGCCAGCTAGTGAACAATGGGGTCATATATTCATAGAACAAGCTGTTATAATGTTGAGATGCACTTCCTAAATTGTGCAAACTAGCTCAGAGCCCATCACTCCGTGTATAAAGTTAGTGTTGCTTTTCATGAATAGTGAGATTATAGTTGCCAGGGCTGAAATTTATCTTCCACTTCATCATGAGGCTTGCTCAGTGTTGTAAGATCTTGAAGTTTTTGTAGTAAATATTGTCCTAATTAATTGAGTTTTTATCAGAAATCTTCACTGTTCCACCAACTTTCCAAATCATTCCTGAACACGTTGAACACCATGGACCTTAATCCCCATGGGACTCCACTGCTGATCACCTTCCACGGTGAAAACTCATCCTGTAGTGTAATCTTCTTTTTTCCAATACTAAATTCTGATTTAACTCTGTGAGGTCCTTACATGTACTCCCTGGCTGTTCAGTTTATTTAAGAGCCTTTGAAGGGACCTTCTATGCAGGAGGTTTCTGGAAGCTTGGAGTGAGCTGGAGATGCAGGGAAAAATTCTCAGCCGGAGCTCTGCTATTTACATGCTTTTGACTCCTTCAAAGAATTCCAGCAGATTTAGGAGGCTCAGCTTCCTTCTACAAAAGTCATGTTTACTTTTCCTTAATTTTTATTCATGTATTCTGTTCTTTGCTAGAGCTTCAGCCAATATGACCCATAGGGACATTGGTCTCAGTGATCTGTGGTTTCTCGAATCACCACTGGATTTATTTAAAAAAACCCTGATTTCTTATTAGTTACCTTCCAGCCCTTTGATAATCACAGCAATTTTCAGCAAAAGGTTACATACTGAGGGTATTAGCTCAGATGATTCATATTTAACATTCTATAAAAACCTTCTATGAATTCCATGCCCAGTGATATGTTTTATTCATTTTATCTGGTTTGTAATCTGCACTTAACACCCTTAAATTAAGACAAGCCCTCTGTGAAGGCCTTATAAACAAAATACTGATTCTAGAGTTTCCAAGGAAAAAAAGGAGATTTTTTGTGATGGCATCATCTTTTCTAAATGCTCCTTCCTTACACTGGCTCTTGCACAAGCTCCTTGCTCTTGATGTGTTCAAGGACTTACAACATTCTTTTCTATTTCTTTAGCAAACTGCTTCTAAACTCTTTCTTCAGTCTACATTATTGTGCTCTTACATTTAGTCTGCCAGAATTTATGTTCTTTTTAGTTTCCCTTTTTCAGACACAACTTCAGCTTTTTGCAGGATACCTTTTAACTTCCAAGAGCCTCCCTGATCCTGCTGTTTTATGATGCCAGCTTTTTGTTTTCCTCTCAAGTCTTTTTTTTTTGACAGGTTATATGCATTTGCTTTGAGCCTCCAATATAGAATCCTAAAATAGTCTACCTGCCATCTGCAAACATTTTACCTTTCTGGCTGCCACTCTGAGCGTTTTCTTTAACAAATTTCCTCATTTTCGAATTCCCTTTCTCTAGAATCAAGCACAACCACTGCATTTGCCAACATTTCTTCATTTCAGAGGATGGAGTCATGAGTCAGATATAAGGATTAAGGGGTTTGGCCCAGCCCAGTCTCTAGGAAGCCTAGAAATACCAACCATTAACATTTCACTAATGTTAATTTACCTGATTTCATTAACTGAGAAACAGGAAAGGAAGCAGCTTGCCAAGGCTGATGATGGTGGGAATTCCTGCCCTGGAACAGCAGCTTCTCTCTCCATCCTACAACAGACAAAATGACAAGTTTTGAGGAAAACCATATCAATCTGAGCTGATTTACCCCCATCACTGAAGTTTTGATACTAACTAGCATTAATGATGAGAGACAGTGAGGACCAGAGTCAGGATGACAATGTCCAGCTCTCACATGAGCAGATGGAGGAATGATCCAGTTGGGATGGACAGTGTGGGAGTGCAAGTGGTTCTTTTTTCACTGTGATAACATTAGAGAGTCACAGAATCCCAGAATCCCAGACTGCTTTGGTTTGGAAGGGACCTTAAAGCTCATCTCATTCTATGGGCAGGGACACCTTCCACTATCCCAGGTTGCTCCAAGCCCTGTCCAACCTGGCCTTGGGCACTTCAGGGATGGGGCAGCCACAGCTTCTCTGGGCACCCTGTGCCAGGACCTCTCCACCCTCACAGGGAACAATTTCTTCCCAATCTCTAATGTAAATTTCCCCTCTGTCAGTTTGAAGCCATTCCCTCTTGTCCTGCCACTCCAGGCCCTTGGAAATAGTGTCTCTCCATCTTCCCTGTAGCTCCTCCAGGTCCTGCAAGGCCACAATTAGTTCCTCCCAAAGCTTCTCTTCTCCAGGCTGAACAATCCCAGCTCTCCCAGCCTTTCTTCACTGCAGAGCTGCTCCATCCCTCTGATCACCTTGGGGTGTTGGATCATGTCAAAACCTTTACAGAAGTCCAGATAATGAGGAGCTTAGAAGGCTTCATGACTTCAGCTCACATCTAACAAAGCCTTGGGTACAGTCTGACCAAAAAGGGCCTAAGACTGAGTTGGCAGTGGCTGGTTTAGTGTCTGACTCTTTTTGTGTCTCTCCAATGACAAACTGCTCCTTGCAGTGAGCAGTAACTGCTTACAGACACCTCCAGAGCTCTTTGGGATAAGGAGTCTGCCAAGCAGGTGACTAAAGCTTTCTGAGGTGAAAAATTACTCTGAGGGTGAAAGGCAGCTGCACTCAGGTACTACAGAGCACCTTTAATCCAGGGTGAGCCACTCCACACCATTGCAGGGCCACTGCTGAGTGGCATTGACTGCTTAGCAACAGGGAGAGTGATGGGGATACAGATGAATTGACTGTTTTCTGAGCAAGCTGGGTAGGAACAGAAGTAATTAGCTGCTAGCTGATGAAAAGGCATGCTTAATTATTAGTATAATTATAGATATAATAGACCAGGAATTATTCAGTAAAAGTAAGAAGGCCAATATGTTACAAAGAAGGGAGTGGGAATGGAGAAGGAAATGACAGCACTGTGAATTCTTGAGAGGAAATGTAAAGGATTAAGATGATAAATCAGGAATCTTTTGGGTTTCTACTCTCTGACACACCAACTCAATTTAACAGGGTACACAGAGCTAACGAGGTCTGGGGCTTGGATGATTTCTTTTATATAAGAAACTCTCTACATAAGGTTTTATATAATGTTGATTTAACTGAATGTATGCCAGTGAAATGGAGCTGTTCTTCCATAAATCTCAGAGCCTGCACAGTTTCACAAGGATCTTTGCTGTCCTTCCAACAGCACTACAGCCATTTAATTGGCTGGATCCTGCAGGAAGCTGGGCTATGGCTGGCTCTGATCAATATTGGTCATTGATTATAACGATTTGGTGGGGCAGCTTTCCCTTGGCACCCTGAGATGTAATTGTGACTAAGAAGGTGTCAGGTTTATCAACTGCATCCCAAACTGTTTTCCATGCCCACTGGGGAGATGGCTGGAAATAACAGGCTGAACTGCACTAACAAGGACATCAGTTGTTAATATAGGATGTAGAATCACCAAAATGGGGAATTTGGGAAGATTTAAAGTATTGTAAAGTGTTTTTTTTTTTTTTTGATGTCAGAATGGACATAGGGAGGGCTGGTCCTGCCTTTGTGCCAGGGATGGGACTGGGTCCTTAAGGCACCGGTGGTCTGGTGTCTTCTGTAAGAATCTGCAGCTGAGGGTCCCAAATGTCTACATTTTTTTTTTTTTGCTAAAATTGTAGTAGTTTCTAAAATTATTCAGTGGAAAGGGAGGCTCTGGCACCAGCAGCTCTAATCTGGGTTCTGTGAGTCTGAGAGTAGCAGTGCCAAAGGATTACAAACCCTTTTGCCCGTCGTGCTGGTTGGAAGAAAAATCGAGATATGGAGATTTTATTGAATTAGGATTTGAGGACTAATTATTGAAATGGCTTTTGATGAATGAGTTATGAGTCAGGCTGCTTTGGCAAATAGCATTTTGAGAAGGTATTTGTAAGACAGATAGTCTTAAGATGGTAAGATGAACGTAAAACACTAACTTTAATGATGATGTTAATGCAGAAATGATGCAAATGTGCACGAGCAACTGCTGTGGGGAGTCACTGGGGCACATCAGGCCAAACTGGGTACAGACAAGCTCTAATGAGCTTCAGCTGGGCACAGAATCCTTGAAAAGAGAAGCGGGAAGAAATCTCAGCTGATCACTCAACCCATCCCCTTCTTCCACACGGAATCAGATCCGCTTATGACATTCTTGGCACACCCGCAGTGGATGTTTCTCTTCCATTTTGTTGCAGACTTTGATCTGCTACAGGGCACCAATCCTGCACTGTCAGGACTGGTAGTGCATCTTTCCATGGCGTTCTCTCTTTTGGGCTCCTCCTGTTCTGAGTCTCTTGATTCAGGCCATGTTTTCCAGCCCTTTAACTGTTACTTTTGCTGCTTATCTTGTCAGCCTTTCTTGAGGAGCAGCACCCAAAGCTGGATGTGCCTCTGCCCTGAGGTGTCAGTGAGTACAGCAAGATGTCTTGTAGGTAATTCTTCTGCTAATAAACCTGTGTGGTGTTTCCTCTTTGCTCAGGATAGTAACCCCTGCTCAGCTTGTTATCAGAACCTCAGACTGGTTTTTTCCCAGCCTATTCTCTGCCCAGCTGATGGCCATCCTGTATTTGTGCACTCTACTCCTGCCTAAGTGAAACCACAATGCTTTTTACCATCGAGATGGCTCCTGTATTTATAGACTTGTCCAAGCTGTCAAAAGTTTCCAATCTGCTCTCCCCCATATATTTGCAGCCACTCTTTGCAGATTTAATCTTGGCAGATTTAATAAACACACAGTCCATTCCCTCATGCAGGCTATCAATAAAATATTGAATGGATCTTATGAACAGCTGAGTAACCATTCAATTTGTCCTTTGCATTTCACAGTGAACCATTGGAAACCACTCTCAGACTGCAGATTCCAACCAGATTTGTGTCATGACTTCAGCCAAGACATTCTTCACCTGTGGATGTTGTGTGGGACAATGTCAGGAGCCTCAGTGACACTGAGCTATGTGGTATCTGCTGCTTCCTCCTTTTCCATAAAGTCTCATCCATTGGAGAGCAAAATCAGATTGACTCAGCCCGTTTTGTTCCTGAGGGATTCATGATGACAAATAGTCATTAGTTTCTGTAACACTTGGAAATCATTCTGATTATCCTGGTGTTTTTCTTTTCCTGGGTGTTAAATCTTTTGATATCTTAGTTATTCTGTTTGACTTGTGATGACTGTGAGTGGTTCCACTTGTTTAAAAGTGTAAGAACTTTGTGGATAGTTGTGAGGGCAACAGATGCAGACCTCTCACCAGGAGAAACCCTGGGCCAAAGGTGAAATTCCTGTGATAACTCAGAGGGGCACAACTGGTTCTCCAGAGAGTGGTGGAAGGAAGGTTTGGAGAGAAAGAAATGATTTTATTTCAGTCTGAGAAATGATGATGCAAATCAGTGTGATTTTAAAAAAGAGATTTCAAGGTAACTTGAAAATTCTGAACAAACAAGTCTGATCAGTCTTGTAGAAATTAAAGAAATCCATCCCTGTGGGGGCGGGGAGGCTCTGGCACAGGTTGCCCAGAGAAGCTGTGGCTGCCCCATCCCTGGAAATGTCCAAGGCCAGGTTGGACAGGGCTTGGAGCAACCTGGGGTGGTGGGAGGTGTTTCTGCCCATGGCAGAGTGTGGAGTGAGATGAGCTTCCAACCCAACCTGTGATTCTATCATAAATATGGTCAGAGTGATGTAAAAGAAGAAGTTGGGAAACCTAATTTTGAGCTGCAAAGACTTCTTTGCCTATACCAGATTGGTAGTGAACGTCTAAGGAAACAGAGATTAGACTAAATTTCATAACCTTTTAACCCAGAGAGCCTGGATCTCCTCTGCAAAGCATTTTCTGCACTCTCATCAACTCACAGTGTTTACATGAGCTTATTCACAGCACAGGGTGACCTTTGCACAGCTCAGTGAGAACTGCCTGTGTGTGGAGCTTTAGTATCTCCTGCTCAGTGCACACATGTGACTGAAGGTTTGATCTTCCCAAAGCAAAGTATTGTACTGGGTCCTGGAGTGTTCTGGAGTGTTTGACACTGTGTGCCACAAAGTATTTCTGTGAACACTCCAGTGTAGGAGTCAAGGGAGAAAGAATAACCACTGCAATTGGAATGAATGATTTATTGTTATTCAGAAACATTGACTTTGCTTGAATTCAATATTGAAAAAGGGGCAAAAAATTACCATCCAGCAAACTCTTACCTGTGTTGTGCATTAAGAAGGCTTTGGGTCTGCTGTGCTGCTATGGACAAATTATCATCATGGTCATGCCTTGTTTGGAAGAATTCTGGAACGGTTTGGTTTGGAAGGGACTTTAAAGAGTCCACCCCCTGCCCTGGGCAGGGACCCCTCCCACTGTCCCAGGTGGCTCCAACCTGGCCTTGGACACTTCCAGGGATGGGGCAGCCACAGCTTCTCTGGGCACCCTGTGCCAGGGCCTCCCCACCCTCACCGGAAGATGGAACTGCTGGCAGAGGAGTGTCTCAAAACTCCCAAAACAGAGGCAGCTGGTGGCTGCAGGAATATTGAGATGTGAACAGGTGCTTTGTTACAATTCTTCCCATCTTCTGCAATACAGATCCCCTTCTGCTTCCTGGTCCTTTTAGTTTAAGGAGCGGTAGAAGTACTTTACATGTCATTTGTGTGGGGAAAAATGTTCATGTTTGCTGGAATCCTTTGGATTTTTATGTACCTTCCACAGGCAGGGTAGGGAATGTTCTTGGTGGTGGAGCAGACACGTGTATCTGAGGAAAGGGGTGCAAGGCAGTGCAGAACAGATTTACAACACCGAGGTGAGTCAGTCCTTAACAGTGAGGGCTTTGGAGTATTAACTCCCTGTGATTTCCACTACAAGACAGCTGTTAACATATTACTGTGAATTGGTTTGGAAAAAAAAAGCAAGATTAAAATTGCATAAGTAGATAAATTTTAGAGACAGAAATAATAATGGCATGAAAATTGGCTGAAAGGACTGAGTGACAGTAACAATGGAACATTTGAAAAATAACTGAAGAACTAGGAAAGGGTGCAGGGAGAGACATTGCAGCCTGGAGATCACAGAGCCACCTCAGCCTGACAGTTGCTGTGAGTGCAGGGAACAGAGACACAGCCAAGCCCCCGCTCTCTCCCAGCACATTATCCAGCACAGCAATCAGGTTCAGTAACAGGCTGCTGAGGAAAAGCCTCCCACTATTTAGTATTCATTAGAGATGGCATTTTTCAGATTGCAGCACAGAGTGTAAACAAGCCACGCTGGGGGAAGAGTGGAGAGCAGCATTTCTCCCAGCTCTGATTTATTTCTTGTTGATGATCACTAACTCCACAAACCTATGGCAGCAGCGATTTGAAGCAGGGAAAGTGACTCTCAAGCCAGCACCGTTTTCCAGCGTGGTTTTCCAGCTTTCTTGCAGGAAGCACCACGACAGGAGGTGAGCCAAACTCCTGCAGTAGGACGGGCGCGTGGCTCCCTTGTGGGGCTGGAACATCTGGCAAATTTGTTTCTGTGAGTCATCGTGGATCTGCAGCCTCCCCGGCTTCTGCCAGCTGCCTGCTTGATATTCCACTTCCATTGCATTTTGTAAAGCTTGGCTGTGGGAGGAGGGAACCTGTCCCCACAGGCAGGGTCCTGGTGGGATGGGACACCTGCAGCTGGGAGCAAAAAGTTGCCTGGACACACCAGTATTCCCAATGCTCCAGATATGGCCAACTGCTGCCACATGTGAGTCAGCAGTGCCCTGGCAGCCAGGAGGGCCAACCCTGACCTGGGGGGCATCAGGAACAGCATCACCAGGATGGTGGTGGGATAGAAGGAAGGGATTGTTTTGCTCTGCTGTGACCTGGGGCAGCCTCACCTGCAAAATTAGGGCAGTTTGGGCCCCACAATGTAAGGAAGATACTGAGCATCCAAAGGAGGGACATGAGGATGGGGAAGGGCCTGGAGGGGAAGGGTGTGAGGAGCAGCTGAGGGCACTTGGTGTGTTGAGCTGGAGAAGAGGAGACTGAGGGCAGACCTCAGTGCAGGGACAACTCCCTGGGGAGGGGCAGAGGAGGGGCAGGGACTGAGCTCTGCTCTGTGGGGACCAGGGCCAGGAGCCCAGGGAATGGGCTGGAGTTGTGTCAGGGCAGGGTCAGGGGGGATCTCAGGCCAAGGGGCTTCTTGGCCCAGAGGGTGGTTGGGCAGTGCCCAGGCTCCCCAGGGCAGTGGGCACAGCCCCAAGGCTGCCAGAGCTGCAGGAGGGGTGGGATGATCCTCTCAGGGACAGGGGGGGACTCTTGGGGATGGGCCTGTGCAGGGATACGTGTTGGACTCCATGATCCTTGTGGGTCCCTTCCAGCTCAGCATATCCTGGGGTTCTGTGATCCCTGTGTGAGTGACACCAGCCAGTGATGTGGCTCCTGGAGAGCTGTCCTGCCTTGCTAAGGGAGGTGCATGGTCCTCACTGCAGCCTATGTTGGCCTCTCTTTTTTTGCTGTGAGATTATTTTCTCCAGTGGAGCTGGAACCACCCAGAAAAGACACACAGGTGCTTTCCAACCATCTAGGAGCCATTAATTCCTCTAAGCCCAACTGAGGAGTGGGTGGGAGCTGTGATGTGGGGTCATGCTCATGGGCTCTCACTCCGTGCTTCCTGTGGCCTTCCCAGATCCTGCCTACAAATCCAGAGCTGGAATGCTGAGGAAAGTCCATGTGACTGCCCTGCTCCAGACACAGAGCCTGGGCAAGTGTGCGGAGCCTGTAATTACACAAGATCTTTCCAGCTCCCCTCTCTGAACAAGCGAGTTCATGCCATTCTGCTGACACAGGTACATTCCTGCTTTTGAATATGAATTTTCCTTTGGGATTTGTTTCTCTGCATTCCCCCCTGATTTTTTTACCTGAGACAGCCTCCTTGCTGGATCTGTTGTAGCTTGATGGTGAAGTTTTCTGTGCCCACATCTTCCACCTTCCTACTCCCTGCAGTGCCTGGGGAGAGCCCTCCCCATCCCTCCCCTTCCAGGTGGAGGTGCTACATGTCCACGGCTTCCCTTCTCTGGAAAAAACCTTGGTGGATACCTGTCTTTTTTCCCAAAGGGATTCATGGCAGTATCTCTGGAATATTTGATTTCCCCCACAACCACCTCCCAGTAATACCTCACTTAAAAATGGGACCTATTCAAAAGCATGGGAGCTTCTTAAAAGGAAATTAAAAGCAGCTGCTCTAAGGATACAGAAGATGAGAAACTAGATAAAACCACCCTATCTGAAGCTCAGAGCAATATATCACTAAGTGAAATAATTCTACAAGGGACCAAAAGGCAATATTCTAACAGCAGAGTGGAGGAGAGTGTTCAAAATCAGGGATTTCTGAGCAAATAAAGGAACTATTGAAAAAAACTTAAAAAACCCCATTAACTGTGCAGCTAAACCTGTGGGGCAAGCAAGAGGAATTTTGAGGTGCAAACTCTATAAAGGACTAATAAAAATTGTAGTAAAAATATTTTCAAAATTGCCAGAATCCTATTTTCCAGAGGTTTGGTAAACAGATGACCAGTCTCTAAAAAGATTTATTATAAGAGAGGAAACTTCTGCTCAAAGTGAACTGAGCTCTGTGTTGGTGCTGGCTGAGGCAGGTTCTTCTCCCATGAGAGCCAAACTTATGGGGACAAGTGTAAGGAACCGTCTCAAATTAAATGACAATAAAATTCATTTTAGGACTAATTGATAAGATGAAGAGTCAGAAACTACTAAGACCATCTGGTAATCACTCAAGAGCTCTGGAGGAAAACAAATATGCAATTATGAAACTACAATAGTGTGTAACCTGTCACTTAAATCAGTTTCCCTGCAGGAGGGATGGAAGATGGGAAATGTGACAACGATCCCTGAGACGGTCCCCAGGAGCGGAGTGCAGAACTGCAGACAGACACTGGAGTCTGTGCTGAGCAATGAGGAGAAATTTTAAGGGAAAACATATTGGGGGAAGTTTTCCTGCTGGGAAACCACAATTCATGAAATTGTTAGAGCTCATGAGAGGGCCCTGAAGAGGCACTAAGGTGACCTGGTCATAACCAAGTCTTTGGTGGGTCAGACCACGGTCCCTCTGCCTGCACTGCTCACTTGCATTAGCTGTGACCTCAGAATCACTGAGGTTGGAAAAGCCCTCCCAGCCCATGGAGTCCAAGCTGTGCCTGATCCCCACCCTGTCCCCCAGCCCAGAGCACTGAGTGCCACGGCCAGTCCTGCCTTGGACACCTCCAGGGATGGGCACTCCAAACCTCCCTGGGCAGCCCCTGCCAAGGCCTGGCCACCCTTTGCAGGAACAAATCCCTCCTCCTGTCCAACCTGACCCTCCCCTGGCCCAGCCTGAGGCCGTTCCCTCTCCTCCTGGCCCTTGTTCCCTGGGAGCAGAGCCCGACCCCCCCCGGCTCCCCCCTCCTGTCAGGGAGTTGGAGGAGCCACAAGGTCCCCCCTGAGCCTCCTTTTCTCCAGGCTGAGCCCCCCCAGCTCCCTCAGCTGCTCCTGGGGCTCCAGCCCCTTCTCCAGCTCCGTTCCCTTCCCTGGACACGCTCCAGCCCCTCAGTGTCTCCCTTGGGAGGGCCCAGAACTGGACACAGGACATGAGGTGCAACCTCAGCATCTCCTCACCATGATTTTATAAGCCTCACCTATATCCCCCTTGTTGCCTCCTCTCCAAACTGAGAAGCCCCTTTAGTGTCTCTTCCAAAGCAACGACTAGAAATCAGTATAACATGGTTGATGGTTCTTGACAAAACTTGTAATTGAGCTGTAAAATCCCTTGCCATGGGTTATTACGGATGCTCCAAGTTTACTTGTGCTCCAGGGGTAACAGGAGAAGTTAATGGAGAGGAGTTAAAGTATAACCTGTTAGACAGTAAAACCAGGGATTGTGACTCGAAAAATCCCAAGACATATATTGGGAAACAGAATAACATTCCAAGAAAGCACCACTGCAGGCCTGGTGTGTTCCTCCACTTCTTCCCTGGGCTTCTGGATTTAAAACCAGCTGCTGGAGCAGAGGAACCTTCACTTTGACCCCACACCGCCTTTGTTATGTTCTGTCAAAAGAAAATGAAAGCCAGCAATGAATGTAAACACTTGTGGTGGAACACTGAGCAGGGAAGGCTGAACTGCTCTCCCCATTACACAAGCATACAATGAATTTGATTTGAATGCTAATGAAGAGCTCACCATGCCCTCATCTAGCAATATAAAAAAAAAGCTCTGTGGTAGAAATAAAGACAAGGTCCTCAGAAAGGGATGAGTATGTGCTGTAAAGATTGATGTCGTTAACCACTCATGGGTCAAAAAATACACTTGAAGCTACTGATGTAATTTGAAGTAGGCAAACAAACCTTAAGAAGAAAGTCTTCTTACAATTGGTGCATCTGTTGTGCGGGAGAAGTTTGTGTTTCTTGCATCCCTTTAACTCCAAATGATCTGGGCTTTGTAGTCAAAAAGCAGCTCCTTCCACAGGCATCTAATCTGGAGCTCTTTTGGTTTTTGGATCAGAGCTGAGACAAGCTTCTTTTACAAATTTGTGCTGCAGTCTACTAAAAGAGCTGTTCCTTGCCAGGAGAATATTACATACAGTTCTGAGAGAAATGAACAGAGTCAGCTTGTTTGAGAGCTAACTGATGCTTACTCACAACTCTGATAAGCCTGACATTTACTGAGAAGTGCCACAATCCTCAGTCCAATAAAAATTCCCGAGAGGATGTGTTTTTTTGGTTTGGTTTTTTTTTTTTTTTGCAGCGATGCATCACAGCCTATTGATTCAGGATGAGCTGGAGTCTTCTAAAGTATTTTCCTCAAAAAATAAACCAGTGTGAAGCTCAATTCCTCTGCCTGATTTCCATGCAGATGTACCAGCCTGCCTTGGCACGTTTGTTAATGGTTGGGGTATGTTTAATGAGGCTCAATGAGTTGTCTTATGTGTCATATTTCATTCCTGCAGTGTATTAAAAGCACTTTTGCCAGAGTTCTTGGTGCCTTGATTGTGATTACAAAAATTAGACTTGGAATAATGCCACTGAGCACCTCCACACAACAGCTCAGGCTTGAGGGAAATGCCTGGTTGGGATCTGCTCTGTGCTTTGGATTTCTGGAGCATCCACAATTTCTGGCCATGCAGGATTCCCCTGGAATAGGCCTTGAAAAACACTACCAGAAGGCTCTTGAGTGTTCAAGTAGATTATGTCAAGCAGTTCCCTTTTGATCATTTTTATAAAGAGATGTTCAAATAATTCTGAAATATTAGTGATGCAAAATTTTCACTACAGACACTATGATAATTAACTTCTACCATATCACAGTCCTTATCTAGGAATTCCATTATTCTGCCTTTATTATCATTTTGACCAACTTTCAATGTACAAAGCTGTTTCTCTGTCTCATCTTTTATCTTTTTTAAGTAGACAAGAAACCCGAACAGTGGCTAAGAATTTCCTGACAAAATTGTTTTTCAGAGGAGAAAAAATTCTTATTTATCAAAACTTGAACTTTTCACAGGAGCATATGTTCCAGATGTCAAGAGTTGCAAAATCCATCACTTCAGGTGGTAGTTTGTTCCCAAATTTAATCATCACTGCTGTTAAAAAATGTGTGTTTCATTTCTGCTTTGAATCACTTTCATTTTTCAGCCCTTAGTCTTTCTTCTGTCTCTGTGAGATTAAAAAGCTGGTTGATATTTCCCCCTTGTGAAGGTATTTGTGGAATGGCCCCACAATTGAGCTGTTTAAGTTTCCCACTTACATGTTCTTCTCTCTTCATATACTTTTTATGGCTCTTTTCTGCCCCAGTCTAATCTTTCAACAGAGTTAAATGGGAACACCAGAATTAAATACACTGTATTTCAGTCCGGAGAAGTGGATTCCTTATTTCTGATCACTCCTCCCACCTCATCCTGCATTACCTGAGCATTTGTGGGGAACTCTGTGGCCCCTGACATCTCTGAAGTCACAGCCATTGCACTCCAAGATGGAATTTTGTGTTCCAAGGGCAGCCCATGTTCTCTGCTGGTTCATTGACTGTCTGTTCTTGAACTCCCTCCCCTTGTAGCTGCAGGAGATGAAGCAGAGCAGCCTCTTCGTGGCTGCTCAGGCTCTGAGAGCTCTGAAAAGCAGCCAGGCTCTGTTTCTAGAAATTGGTTCTCTAACCCTTTTTTCCCTTTGTGCCATTATATCGATTTATTTTATGAATAATAGAGGTGCCCATGTTTAGTATTTCACCTCTCAGCATTAAGCACTCAGTCTTCTTTCTCTGGTGACTGATGGGAGAACTCTCCTCATATATTTACATTCTTACTGCCAGACACTTTCAGTGGATAGTCTTTTCCAGTAAGAATTTTAGCCTGACTAGATTCCTTAAAACATTCTCTTTGATATATAAAAAAGTACCTTTCACTTTTATGACTCACACTCTCTTTTCTGTAGTTTATGGCCATATACTGTAGTATATTGTTGGTTTTATCACTGGGATTTACTATTTGCTGCTGATTTCATTACCTGTGTGTTACTTTTTTTTTTTTTTAATTTCACCCCCCTGCCCCCCATTTTTAGATTTGAGGTTCTTACCTTGTGGGGCAGGTTTGTTTAGCTTCTTAGTCTATTTTGATATAATAAAATTTCACCTGTGAACTGCTCCATGTTCTCTGAACTTGCTGCATACACAGATTATTTGTGTTGTACCAACCCTTAGCGATGTTTACCCTTACCTCATGACAGATTTCCCCCAGCTCCCACTTAATTAAACACATCCTATATGTTTTCCTGGAGAAAAGTCAGATTTCACTTTGGAGTTTTGATGGAGCCCATCACCCCTGGTAGCATTTCGTTCCCCAGTGCCTAATTGGAGCTGTGTGGAGAACTGGAAGGATTTCAGAGGAACTGTCAACAGCACCCTGGGGCTAAATCTTACAGCCAGCAGCCTGACTTTGCCTTCCAGGATCCTTCACTTGCATTTCCCTTTCAAATTTGTGACATGCAGTGGGACCTCGTGCTCCTCCCCAGCACTTCCCAGGTGTCTGCTGAGAGGCCCCTCTGCAGTCAGCAAACCTGTCACCACATTAGCAGCTGCTGGTGTGTTCCTGGTGTTTAAACCCCCATCAGCACAGCAAAAATCCTCAACTGAAAATGTGTTTTCAGGTAGAGTCTTCCTGGAGTTGGCAGCTTGATTTTCCTCAAAGGGAAGGCACCTTCCTGCTGTGTTAACACAGGGCTGCCCCATCCCTGGAAGTGTTCAAGGACAGGGCTTGGAGCAGCTTGGGCTAGTGGAAGGTGTTCCTGCCCATGGCAGGGCAGTGGATCTGGATTATCTTTAAGCTCCTTCCCAACCCAAACAATTCCATGATTCTACTCTAAACCATCCATTGTGAGAGGAGAGCAAACACTCTGAGCTGGGTCTTATCCCTCATGTCCTTTTACACTGGTTTTGTGCTTTATATTTGTTCTCTCCTTGTCTCTCCAGATTAGCAGCTCTGGCCTCAAACAGCTCTGGGAATGTGCTGTGAGAGCCATGTGGGCAGTGCAGGCAGGAGCTGAAGCAATTACTGGAGCATTAGTGGCTGCCCTGGAAGCTCATGGAAGGCAGGTGAGATCACTGAGCATTACAGAGAGGCAAGCACAGTGTGCTTCTCTGAAAAAGAGAAGAAACCAGGCAATGAGAGACCACTCTTCCCAGAAACAAGCCTGAAAAAAATATTACATGATCAATTTAAAGCAAATAGAAGATAAAAAGGAAAAAAAAGGACATAGATTTACCAAGAATTAATCGCACGATCTCACTGTAATTTCCTTCTTTGAGAAAATAATGTGTAGTAGATGAAGAGGAGGCAGCAGATGGGCCATATTTTGCTTTAGGAAAGCTTTTGAAACTGTTCCACATGATTCTCTCAGAAGCAGACTAAAGAAATATGGTCTGTATCAGTGTGCCCAGTATTTCTGGCTGGGCGAGACACTTACCTTGTTTCTGGAGAAGGCAGAGCCCATCTGTTGCAGCCCTTTCTCTAATGGATGGTTGCACTGTGCAAGCAGAGAAAAGCCAGGGTGTCCTGGGGTGACGAGATTTATTGCAGATGTGTGGGCAGATCCCCAGTGCCATGGTCAGAGGCACTGAGTGAGCTCCTAGCAATGATGGTCTGCACTGGGCTCAAAATGGCCCAGGCAGCAGGCAGCCCTCCTCCCTCTGTATCCAGGAATGAGAGGGGAACCCACAGCCAAATTCCTTGTCCTGGCAGGCCCTGTGCAGCTCAGAACTTGAGGTCCATCATTTAGGAGATGTGTGGTTTTACCAGAATTACAGAGTCCCAGAGGGTGCTGAGTTGGAAGGGACCCACAAGGATCATGGAGTCCAACACGTATCCCTGCACAGGACACTCCAAGAGTCCCCCCCTGTCCCTGAGAGGATCATCCCACCCCTCCTGCAGCTCTGGCAGCCTTGGGGCTGTGCCCACTGCCCTGGGGAGCCTGGGCACTGCCCAACCACCCTCTGGGCAAAGAAGCCCCTTGGCCTGAGATCCCCCCTGACCCTGCCCTGACACAACTCCAGCCCATTCCCTGGGCTCCTGGCCCTGGTCCCCACAGAGCAGAGCTCAGTCCCTGCCCCTCCTCTGCCCCTCCCCAGGGAGTTGTCCCTGCACTGAGGTCTGCCCTCAGTCTCCTCTTCTCCAGCTCAACACACCAAGTGCCCTCAGCTGCTCCTCACATGCTGCCCCTCCAGGCCCTTCCCCATCTTCACTCCCTCCTTTGGACACTCTCTAATGTCTTTCCTATATTCCAGTGCCCCAAACTGCCTCAATATTCCAGGTCAGAGCAGAGCAGGACAGTCCCCTTCTCCTGGTGAATCCAGCACTTCTCCAGTTGAGCTTCCCGTGGTTGGTGATAATATGGGAGGCAGTGGTGCCCTGTCAGACTGGGAGCCTGTTTTTACTGGGGTCCTGCTGCTGTATGTCCTGTCCCCAGGTCTGTTCAGTTTTTTAATTCATCGCCTGTATGATTTAACTTATAAAATTTGCAGAAAAACCAGGATGTACTTTGAAGGTCAGGATCAGATTTCTACTGATGTTGAGAAACCAGAGAAAGTGATGCAGAAATCATCAAATAAATAGGAACAAGCGCTCTGTGCCACATTATAAAAGAGGAAGCAAATACCAAAATATATTAAAAAAAAGGTACAACTGCCTGCCTGAAGTGTGCCAGGAACAGAAATGGAGAAAATAAAAAAAATAAAAAAATAAAATAAAGAGAGAAAATAAAAAACATTAAACATGAGCGAGCAGTCACAAATTCTCACGCTGGGAGGTGTTAATGGAATGTATTATTAAAACATGGGAGAAAGTCTCAATTTCTGCAGTGCTGGACTTTTGTGTCCACACTTGGTGGTACAGGGAGGTGGTACTGTAAGTGATGTGGGTACCAACAACAGGAATGAACAGGAAAGACACTTGAAAGTGGAATCACTGTGTTATAAATTGTCACAGCACCAGACAAGCAGATTCTCAGTCTTTGGTGAGGTGGTTTTTACAAGAGAGATAAGCTGTATAAATCAACATGGACTAGATTGCAAACTAGGCTTTAACATTCAAAAGCAATGAGGTATTTTTATAGTTGGCAGTTGTGGAAACTCACCAAATAAACAACTGCACATGGCTCAAGATCCAACTGCTCTTGAGGAGAAATAAGGAAATTCATGCAATGTAGAAAAATGGAAGGAACTGAAATCAATAGCATTGAGGAAGGAAATAGCAAAGAATGGTCTCAGCAATTAAAGACCCAGCTAAGCAGGTCCCATGAAAAATGGGCAATTAGATCAATAAAAAATGTAAAAGTATATCCTTACAAGTGCTGTAACTCTGGAAGCCTGAAAGAGGTGAACTAGACTGATTTCAAAAGAAATTATTGACATAATAAATGCCTCAGAAGCTTGGCAGAAGGGTAGGAAACTGTAATAATAGGGAACAAATTATAGAGGAAGGCTGGAAAGGGGTACATTAGTGGTGATGCCGTGGAGAGCATGAGGAATTGTCCCTAAATGAAGTTCCAGCAGAGGACATTTTGGAACAAATCAATAAAATGAGCAGTCAGAAAGCACCAAGATAAGATGATACTCAATCAAGAGTTTTGAAAGACCTCAAGCACTAGATTAAGAGAAAGCTAAATGTAGCATGAAAAGTGTCATTCAAGTTGACCACACTGCAAGAAGGATGGAAAATGGCAAATGTTGTCTTCAGCCTTGAGAAAAAGGTCTCCAGGACAAACATGGAAACCCAGAGATCAGTAAATCTCACTTCCAAACTGAGTAAGTGGGTAAAAACTACAATAATAAAGAAGAGAAGCAGTAGGCAATTTCATAAATGTGATTTATTTGGAAAAAGTCATTACGGTTCTTGCAGAAGGAGCCTGTGTCTCATAAATCTATTTGAACTCTTTGGAGATGTCAACAAGCTTGTAGGTAAGGCTGATCTCATTGATAAAATGCTCATGGACTTCCAAACAAATGCCAATAAGTCTTTCCTCAAAGACTCTTAAAGTAGTTAAGCTGAGATAATAAGATGTCCTCTTGTAAGTAAATAAGACTGAGACAAACTGGGACAAAAAGTGGAAGAAAAGATCAGTTTTCCCAGTGAAAGGAGCTGTACAGCTTAGCCATGCAACTGTTTGATTTAGAACCTCCTAAAAGATTTGAATATTGCAGTAACATGGGCTGTGGATGACACAAAATGAGCTGAGATAGCCCAGCCTGGCCCTGGGAAGAGCAGCAGATGGTTCTGGTGGCAGCACGTGAAAGCCAACACTAAATAAATGCAAAATAGTTTGTCTGGGAATATACATATTCAATTATATATTATACTTCCTCAGTCATGGGTTGAGCAGAATGTTATTATCACCTAGAAATAGAGTTGCTGTAGGATAACTCCATGAAAACATGGATACAGTGGCCACAGCACTCAAACATTCCAGCTGAATGAGGGAAATTTTTAGAGAAGGAAAAAAGGGAAAGGAAAACACAATTATGTGATTATGTCACTGTATAAATGTTTGGCAAACCCACCTATTGATTAATATCTGCAGTTCAGTTCATCCTACCTTCATAAAGAATAAAATAAAACTAAAAAGGATGGGTGGGAGTTATTTAGCTCAGAGATTTAGACACCTAAATTTAGGTTTCTACCTGTAAGTGTCAATCTGTGAGGGAGATACCTAAACTCCACCACTAAATCAAAGCTTTTTAATCTGAATTCCACCCACACAAAGTGGGTGAGGACAGAATGGTTTTTGTATCAGGACAGAAACCAGTCAGGCATGGGACAGAGATCATTGCTCTAGCAGGATACAGTAAGAGGAGTGGATATTATTTTTAAGAATAGGAAAAGCTAAAGATACCCCATGAAGGCATCAGGTCTAAATCAGAAAGTCATACATTATCATATAACTGATTTTTAAATTGTAGAACTTATTGCCCGAGGCTGTTGTGGAGGTCAAAAATATAAATGAATTAAGAATTGCTGGAAGGCTGATGGGAAGTCACTGTCCTGCCAAACGGAATTAGGGAGGCTCCCTCAACTGTCAAAAGCCAGATGGAGGGACATGGGAAGGACTTCCATCCCCAAGGAGGACAATAAAGGGAATTTCTAGGCCAGAATAGAGACTGTGGGTGTGAAGTTGATGTGCACTTGGCCACTAGTTCTTCTTGTACCAATAGAGCACAACTGGGATCTCAGGGGTAGGAAGTGTGGGATGCTCCAACATAGACTTGGGAGAAGGAGAGGGAAAGAGAGAAATCCTGGGCAGAAATTTCAGAAGGAGAGGGAAGACTGGTAGTAACCATGAACCAGCGTTCCTCAGCACAAGTAATGAATGTGGGATCAAGGAGCAGCTTTTGCAGCTCATGATCCTCAGCAACTCGGAGCTCACTGAGGGGAGGGAAAGGAATCCTGGAATGCTGGAAGGATTCTCTGCTCCCAGGGCTCGTGGCTGGACACACTCCTGCCTGGGGCTTGAAATGTAGGTGCTGGAATTCACTTGCTAATTCTGATCTTTACCACAACAATTCTCTAGTGGTTTTTGAAGACTGATATTACTAAAAACCAGTTCAGCCCAGCTGAGCTCCCTCTGTCCGAACTCCCTGAGTTTCTCTGACAGGTGGTCAGAGAATTCCAGAATCATTTAGGTTAGAAAAGACCTCCAAGATCACCAAGTCCAAGCTTTGTTTGAACACCTCCATGCCCACTAAACCATGTGGGAAGTGCCACCTCTACTTCTTTTTTTGGAACAGGGATGGTGACCCCACCACTGCCCTGGGGAGCCTGTTCCAAAGTTCCGGTACTGAAGAGATCCTGAATGCCATCGATAGTGGGGAGTTTGGATAGACTGGCTTAGAGGAGCTGACAAGATAAGCAGGGCTATGGAGAGTAAGGCTGGAGAACATCTCCAGCGCTTTGATCTGGGAGAGAACTGGATTATGGATGTTGCTACCTCTGTAACTCAGCTTAGTTTGGTATAAAACTGTGTGTAGTCATCCCAAAGTTTCCTTCTTCAATCTTGCTTTCATTTTCCATTTTGTACTGATATATTTTCACTGTTCATTTCATGCTTTAGAGAAACACTTGTTTCTGTTTTGAGTCACTCCACTGACTCTCCCCAGGGTGTTTCCACCTGGCTCTTAAATGGTTGCAGGAATTTTCTGTGTGTTCAGGCAGCCAGGAATTTGGCTCAGAGACCTCAGAAGGACATGGAGTGTTCTGGAAAGCAAACATTCCTCATCTGCAGGGTGCAGACTCTGGGAATGATGGTTTAATTAGATTGGGAGCACTACTTAAAAGCAAAATTGGAATCTAATGCAGCTGCCTTTAAAATACACTCCAGCATTACATAAGAAGCCCATAATAACATCAGAAGTGGAAACTTTTAAATTAGGAATATTTGATGGCAACTTTTATATCCTTTATTGTAAAGTAGGTCGAGCTGCAACAGGGTAAAATCATAGAATCCTGGAATATCCTAAGCTGGAAGGGACCCACAAGGACCATCTTCCAGAGAGCAGAGATCAAAGCTTCCCCTCCCCTGCTCCAAAATCCAGTGGTATTTTGGGAATATTTTTTTTTGAAGGCAGGAACTTTGATGAGATTGTTGAGGTGGCCTGTGCAGAGCCATGAGTTGGACCTTGATGGCTGTGATTCTATTCATTTACTCAAAGTTCTTGTGGGAATGTGCAAGTTCTGGTGCTGCTGGAGGAGGTGCCAACCTCTCCCAGAACAACCCAGGAGCCTGAGCCTCCACGAGCCTGGTAGAAAACCCTGCAGCTTCCCTCTCCTACAGGAAATTCCTGCTCTATTAAGCACCTCAACCAAAGACCATGATTGCAGGTCCATTTCTTCCACTGCCAGTGTGGGACTACAGCAGCTTTCAGCCTTTTCTGTCTCCAGCCCCTTCTGATCACGGTGGAACCCGGGACAGATGGAGCTGCCTAAAAAATTCCCTTCTCAAAACATATTCCTACCTGGGATCCCCCCGATCCACTTTCGTCTGTAGCCCAAACACAGTTGTACTGTCACAGGAGCTTTTTATGCCGGCACAGCCTCTGAACGGAAAAGATTTGTAATTACAGGCAAAAAAGAGAATTCTGTGAGTAATCTGGGAGCTTTGCTTTGCATATGGATGTGCTTCAGTCTCTGGGTAAGGATGATCTGCTTTACATGAGTCCTTGTCACCAAAGCAGGAGTCTGAGCTCAGTGCCTGGGAATCTGTGTGAATTCTGGGATTGCAGGACTCTTCCTGGCATTTCTTGTCTTTTCTGACCTAGAAAATATTTACCTTTTCTTTTTTTTTTTTCTTAAATCACAACTGCCATCCCTAGAAAAAATTTAATAAGGTATTTTGCTGCCTGTCAGGGAGTTGCCAATGGAAATCAGGGTCAAATTGGTAGCATGGTTCTGGACTTAATTAGCCAGGCTGCTTTTTTTGGGAGAAGTTATTTTAAAGAGTTGGGCACAGGGGTATTTTCTGCATTGAGTTAAGAAGAAAACAGCTTTAAAATGTGTTTCTCCATTTCCTAGAAAATGAGTTTTCTACACAGTTTTGGATTGTTCAGCTGAATGTCTCTGTTTTTTTCATGATGTGTTTCACAACATATTTGTTATGTCCAGACATAGAATGTTAGAATTAATCAAAACTGAAATATTTATGGAGAAAGCCATTTCACGTCCATCTCTGTCATGAGACTGGCTGCTCTGATAGGGATTAGAGGTTGTTACACTAATGACTCTGACTTTTGTCTCATTGCCAAAGCAGTTTCCCAATTTAGAACCTTTTCTTCTGATTAATATTTGTATTCCTCCCACAATTCCTCTTCTTATAGGAACTCGTACTGGGAATTATTCCAGACCTACATAATGTCTCTGAAATCTTTTTATCCCTCTGTTTGCTGATCAGTGGAAAGGATTTTAATGCCAGGTTAGGTAATCGAGATAAATCCGAACTTCATCTAACTTTATCCCTCAGCCATGTCTTGGATATTCCAGAAACATTTTTTGTGATCCATAAATAAATTCACGTAGGATTTTGATTAATTTTTTTTTTTCACTTCTGTTTCCAGCGAGGCCTCATTACATTAATGGGAGATCCAAGAGAGTGTATTACAACTTCCACTATGAGTAAGAGTGTTTAGTGCAACGATTTTTGGGAAGGGTTGGAAACATCAGTGAGCTCCAAAGACAAAGTTTTGTGCACAACTGGCCTTGTGTGGTGGTCTTTTCCTGAAGGAACAGCCCAGGAAGGGCTTCTTCCTATCCCCACTCATCTCTTTGAGTGATCTTACAAAGTGTACATTGATTTAATTCAGTTCTAACTCTGGCTTACAAGGGAGAAGAGGGAGTTTTAAGCTTGTTTAAAGTATTTCTCTTGCTGGCACTTGAAGCCAGCAGAGGTGTGGATACCTCTGTCGTTAGGAGAGGAAGGACTCCTGGCCTGGGGAGCCACATCACAGCATTCCTGGGTTTCTTTCTGCCCTTTTGGGACATTTGGTGGCCATAATCCAGCTCTTCTCATGCACGGTCACACCTAAGGAAAAGCTTCACAAAAACTCCCTCCTGGCTAGAAAGCTCCCTGCCCTGGCATGGAGGCAAGAACAGAGCAAGGCTGGAGTCCAGATCCCTTTTTGTTTGACTGTCTTACCTCCAGCAGAAGGTTTCAAGCCAATTCAGAAGTCAAATTTTTCTTACTGAGAAGAAAACCTTGGTGTGAGTGACTTCTGATGATGTCAGAGGTTAAACAAGCCTGGGAATGATGGTGGCTCCTGTTTGTCAGGAGAGCTGGACCCTCACTGGGACATTCCAGCCCCATCTGGACACACTCCTGTGCCATGTGCTCTGGGATGACCCTGCTGGAGCAGGGAGTGGGAGCAGATGAGTCTCTGTGGTCCCTTCCAACCTGAGCCACTCTGATTCTGTTACACTGAACCATCCTAATGACAGATAGGATGAAAAACCCCTCTCTTGCTTTGACCCAGAGTTGCTCTTTCGTCTGATGGTTCATTGATTCCCTTCTCCCTTAACAGGTCTTGATAAGTTGGGCATTTACAGATCTGCTGTTATTAAAATTCAACATCAGTGGACCCGAGAGCTGGAGCCTCTGAGCTGCTGATTTCAAACTGTTCATTGCTGAGAGATTCCAACATCTCTCTCTGTTACTAATAGACTAGAAAGTATTTCATCATCTTCAAGCAATGAAAGCAAATCATCCTTCTTTCCAAATACCCAATAAAAGTCTGTTTTTTTCTGCATTTTCTGCATAATCCTCCCCAGTTCTCCTGCCTGCACTGAGCAATGACCCCGGACTGTTGCTAGGATTTCTTCTGCAAACACAACTTTCTTGTGCTAAGCTCTGTCAGCCATGGATTTCAGGCTGAGGTTTCTTTGTTTCCTGCTCCTGTTCATGTAGGTCAGGAGTTTTCCTGGCAATTGATTTACAACCAGTTCTGTGTCGTAGCAGTGTTTGACATTTCAGGCTTTGTTTTCCTTAGCTGATGTCACCACCAAACTTTCACCACACCAGTCAATTTTTTTAAGGTTTCATGATGAATCTTTGACTCTGTGATATTTTTCATATTTTTTTAAGTGTCAGGTAAAATGGCAAGAGGATTAGGAAAAAGATACCATTTTCCCATTGTTTCAGATACATATTTGTATTATATGTTATATTATTCATCAGGAACTGTAGTAATAGAACAAGGAGTAATGGGTTCAAACTGAAAGTGGGGAAATGTAGGTTTGATATACAGGAGAAATTGTTCCCTGTGAGGGTGGGCAGGCCCTGGCACAGGGTGCCCAGAGAAGCTGTGGCTGCCCCATCTCTGGAAGTGTCCAAGGCCAGGTTGGAGCCACCTGGGACAGTGGAAGGTGTCCCTGCCCATGGCAGGGGGTTAGAACAGGATAGTCTCTGAGTTCCCTTCCAACTCAAACCATTCTGTGATACTATTTTTAATATTATATATGTATATTTAATATAATTAATATAATGAATCTGTGTATATTATATATATATAATTATAGATGTCGATATAAAGCCCCCAATAGCAATGCCAAGGCAGGTGGGAGGACTTGCAAGGAAAACTTAAATAAGGCAGGAAGAGAAGCAGAAATGGCTGACCAGGCACAGGTGGGACCAGGACAGGTCTCATCTTTTTCCACCCCTTGCCATGGGCAGGGACACCTTCCACTATCTCAGGTTGCTCCAAACCCCATCCAACCTGGCCTTGGACACTTCCAGGGATATAGATTTCTCCTCTGCTCTAAAGTTTTCCCATAGCACCCACTACAGGCCACAAGGTGTGATCAGAGAGAGTCCAAGGCCTTTGGTTTGTCTGAGTAAGATGATTTTTGTGTTCTTTGTATCTCAGAGCTCCATGGTTTTCTTTTAACTGCAACACTTTCAGTCTGCAGGGTTTTCTTTAGTGAACCTTTCCCTTGTTCTCACATCACCGTCTCTCTTCATTTTCATTATTAGCAGATGGAATGTGAGTCCCAGTTCCTTCCTTCCATCCTTCCTGCCAAGATGTCTCAGGTTCCCAGGCATATTTTGTGGATACTTAATCTTGCATTGCTTTTCTTCCAGTGATTCTGATTAATTTTATTCAGGTACATAAAATTATTTTGTGAGTGACACTTGCCATGCAAAAACTAAAATTGTGGGAAGTTAGGTGTACCAACCTGATTCCAGGGGGAACATTTCATGCATCCTTCTCTTCAAATTTGAGCTTCAGTATTATTTTTCATTAATCCACTTTTAATTGGAAGTACCCAGCACTCTGCTGGTTCCTGGGAACCAAAGGACACGAGGTTGCTCTGGAGTGCTCCAGTGAGTGTCTTGTGGGGAATATTGAGATTCTGTGGAAACATGAGAACCATTATGTGAAAGAGCCTCTTCAGGCAAACCATATGGGGTGACATATCCTGCACCGCTCCGCTGCTCCGACCGCGCCGTCATTCCCTGGGAAGTGCAGCAGGCAGCTCTCCTTGGCTGGGGCTGTGCAGTGGAAATGAGCCATTGCAAGAGCCAGCAGGTTCCTGCTGTATTTGCTGCATATTCATGTTGCTTCCTGCCCGTTGTTTCAAAATTCTTTCCACTAGATTAACCAGAAAGTCTCAGTTTTCCCGTGGAGAGCTGTGGTACTGAAGGAATGGACCTGTCCTTTCCAGTCTTGCCTGAGGAGTGTTTGGAAAAGAGTTGGTGTGCTAGGCACCCTGTGTGGGCTGGGCCTTCCTGCTGGGAATGTCTGTAGATCCAGGCTGGGAGAGCTGTGAGTGTTCACCTGGAGAAGAGAAAGATCCAAGGAAACCTCAGACCCACTTCCAGAGCCTAAATGGACTCCAGGAGAGCTGGAGAGGGACTTGGAACAAGGGATGGAGGGACAGGACACAGGGAATGGCTTCTCGCTGCCAGAGGAAGGCTTAGATGGGATATTGGGAAGGAATTCTTCCCTGTAAGTTTGGTGAGGGGCTGGGATGAAATTCCCAGAGCAGCTGTGGCTGCCCCATCCCTGGAAATGTCCAAGGCCAGGCTGAAGCAACCTGGGATAGTGGAAGATGTCCCATTGCAGGGGACTGGTAATAGATGATCTTTGAGGTCCCTTCCAACCCAAACCATTCCAGGATTCTTTGATTCACTGGTTTTCCTTGGGGCATAAAAACATTCATACCCAAGGTTTGAAACCCAGAATGCAGAGAAGCCTTGGAGGGTTGGACACTGAGATGCAGACAGGAGGGCTGCGCTCAAAGCCACGTGGAAAACTTAGGGAGTACCAAAAGTCACTGGAAATTATGAAAAGACTTTAAATTCCTCCCTTTTCTCTTTGTGGCCATTCAGAAACACAGTCCTTCCTTAATCTTGGTGCCTGGTTTTGATGGCTACACTGAGCTTAGTCTGGGCAGCAGCTTAAAAAAATTATAGATTGGAATAAAGTTACTTAGAGCCCTTTCTATGGAAAGACACACCACCAATCTTGAAGTAACCACTTCCTAGGGAAGGGAACTCACATATTTGGACAGAACCACAAGGGGAATTAAAAGGGATGGAGGTTTCCAGCACCAAACCAGACTGGCTGCAGTGCTGGTAGATGTGGAGGGAGGAAAATAGTGGGGTTTCATTTAATCTCTTTTTTGTTTTAATGCTACATTTGTTCTGCTAAAAGGAGTAGGAAGTGAACATGTGATTTTTGGAGCAGGATGGAGCCAGAGGTGCTGTGGTTGAGGGGTGGCCAAGGACAGCACTGAGGGCTGGAGGCAGCAGGAACATCCCTAAGTGGAATTTGTTGCTGTGTTTGTGCAGAGTTACTGGTGGGAGAGCTACAGGTGAGGGGTGCTTTCCTTTCATTTTGGAAACTTCTGAAGGGAAAGAGCCCAGATGTCTGTAAGTCTGTCCTGTGCCCTTTCAAGTCCTGGTATTTCTCTTTCTATGTTTTTAGAAAGAAGTTTTATTTTATTGCCTTTTTCTCCTCTGTGAAAAATTAACCAATAACTTTGCACCTGCTCATCACCTCTGAGGCCTTTCTGGCTGGCTCCTTTCTCAATCCATGCCCTCCATGAATTCTCACTGTCCCTCTGGAGCAGGCACAGCATCAGGTGGCTGTGCTTGTCCTTTTCTCTCTGTCTCTGGGAACTGCAATAATTTTAAGTATCTCTCCTTGGAGCTGGAGCAGCTTTTCCATTCCCAGAGTCAGGCTTCCCTCTGCCTTGCCACAGGCTCTTCCCATTTTTCATCCAGTGCTGTGGTGTGAGGCTCTCCCTCCCTGGCTGAGGATTTTTCACCCCTCACCTGTTTCTCCAGGGTTTTTCTTTAGTGCTGTGGATGTGCCTGGATTCTAAGTACACTGAAAACATGCTGGCACAGAGTGTGGGGGCTGTAGAGCCAGGGTTTGGGGGGCTGCAAAGAGATTGCTGGTGTGTTACTGCTCCAACTTGGGAAATGAGGAGTTTAATTCCTGTGTGTGGTGCTTGCTCCTCTCTTAGGGTCTGTTGGCATTTTTGGATTGCAGGGATATGTGGCAGAGAGGAGGCTGGACGAGCCCGGGAGCATCATCCTTTTCTCCAAAAAGGGCTGTCCCTGAGGAGGGAATGGAGCTGCCATGGGTAGCTTTGCACTGGAGAGAGAGAGCTCCTTCATTTGGGGAAGCTGCTGGGAATTTAGGCTCTTCCTCAGTTCCCAAAGGGCATTTTTAGGTTGGAGTTGGCAGGGCAGAAGACTGACCTGGGCCTTGAGGTGTTGGGTGCTCTGATGTGCCCTCATTTTCTGACAAGGAGCTTTTCTTTCAGCAGAGATGATGCTTTTTGCTGCCAGGAAGCTTCAGAAGTCCCTGGTGAGGGCACAGCCCTGATGTTATGGGCAGCAAGGGAGGATTTGGGACGAGAGGAGATGTGAGATAAGTGCCCCAACATGGTGAGTGACCAAAGCTAAACCCCACGGAGATATTGAGGACCTCTGTACCCAATTCCTGATGGGTCAGTTGTGCAGAAGGTCCCGACAGGGGGACCTGGAGGGGGTCATCGCTGGAACCAGAGGCACAGTGATCCCAGATGTTTCTGCAAAGTCCCCCATGACTGAGGTGATGACGAGGAGCTGTTTTCTGGGCTCTGCAGCAAAAGTGCAGAGTTACTCTCTGCAGATGCAGGATTTGGACCGTGTTCTCCCTCTGGGTCGATCAAGCCAGAGCAGTGTTAAATCTGAGCTGAAGAGTTTGTTTCCCAGTCTGGGTTTGAGGGGAGCACCAGAAGGCCTGCTGGGGGCTGCAGGGGGCAGCTGCTGAGCTGGGGCTGTTTGGAGCTGCCTTCTGGGCTGGGATCATCTTCCTGGAACTGGAGTTGCCTGTGGGAATGTCCTGGGCTGGCTGGGACTAAATTCAGCAGCTGGCTCAGTTTCGCTGCTCAGATGCTCTTCATAGATAAAAGTTTTTTCTGATCATTCCAGTTCCAAGGGCTTTATAAATGGCCAAGGCTCCCCGGTGGGTCAATCTTGTGGAAATCCTTCTCATCCATCTACTCCAGGAGTTGGTTGGCAAACCCAGTTCCTTTCCTGGTTGTGCTGGCAGGAACAAACATCTCTGTGCTTGAACTACAGCCCAGTTAAGGTGCCAGTTGTGCTCCTGTGGCTGCTCTGGGCTTTTGGCTGAGCTTTGGCAGAGGTTTTACCTTTCCCAGCTGTGGCTGGAGCTCTGTCTCCTCTGTGTGTGGAGAAGGGAAGCCTGGGCTTGGCTGGGAGTGCTGGAACAAAGGAGCACAAATCCAGTGGATTTGGATGAAACTAGGGCTTTGAGTCCTACTGTTTGTAGAGGAAAAGTGCCTGGAGTTTCTTTGCTGTTTTCCTAAGTGTTTATTACTAAAAATAGCTGCTATTTCACCTCCTGCTTGCCCTCCACCAGCTGCTTGGGGCCAGCATTTTAGACTTCAGCTTCAGCTGCACAGAGTGAGTGACCTTGTTTTCCAGAGACCTTGTTTGAAGGAGCAGGAACTGGGTTTTGCCTTCATTTACCCCTTAAGGAGCTGCCACAGGAGGAAGGGACCTGTGGAAGCAGTTCCCTTGCTGAGGAGCCACACTACAGGAATCAGGAGTGCTGGTATCACACTGGGATAGTTTTCCTCTTGGAAATCAAAAGTGGAGCAAACTACAACTGAGATAAGATGACTTGTGGTTTATTCAGTGCCTTGTTTACTTGATGCCTGTAACAGACCTCTGGAGCAGACCTTGCCCTGCTCCTCACCCCCAGCTTGTCTCACAGCTCCTGCATCAGTTTGGCTCATAAAAAACACATAAAGCAAAGAAAGGAAAAGCTGTGGTGGGGATTTGGGAGAGCCTTCCCTTTTTTCTTTGTTCTTGCACACAAACGGGGGCTGCCTTGAGTCCTGTCCTTCCCTCATTGCTGTGGGATGGCACTGATAGTCTGAGGGCCCACAGAGCACATGGAAAACCTTGGGAGCACCAAAGCACCAAAGGGCCATTTACAGAAGTGGGTGGCACCAAAATCAAATTGAAACCTCTGTGGCACCCTGAAAGTCACATCAAAGCTCCTGAGGACACTGGAAAAGAAATATAGGGGCTTCAGGAGCACCCAAACCCACCCCGAGGGCACTGTTGGAGCAGTGCTCGCTTCCCTTTTGCCTCTCCAGCTCCCTTGGGAACACAGGAGCTTGAGGGAACCAGAGGGAAGACAGGGATTCAGAGCACTGAAAAGCAGATTGAGGGATTTGAGGAACTCTGATGGCACCAAAATCCGTCTGGAGGGATGTGGGGGTTCACCAGGAAAGAACAGAAGCCTCTGGGGATGCAGGAGGGGCACCAAAAGCAGGTGGATTTTTTTTCCAGCAGGAGTCCTATGTCTATCCTTTCACCTCCACATGCTGACCTCCAGGTTTCAGCTGGATTTCATGGTGGATAAGCATCCCAGGAGAATTTCCTTCTTGTTCACCCTACGGAGGAGAAATGTTCCCGTTTCCACCCAGATCTGACAATGGCTTGTCAGTGACAAAACATTCCCAAATCCTCTCATTTATCAAATGGCCAATCCTGTTAACAGCTTAAGAAACATAATTACCTGCAATCTCTTCTGCTATTCATTCTATGCCTACATTTCCCTCTCCCTGGCAACTTCCCAGCAGAAAAAGGCAGGAATTGGAGCCAGGCAGAGTCTCAGCAGTGCAATTCCCTCTGATCATCTGCAGGTACTCACAGGGGTTTTGCCTCCCTGCTTGGAGCAGGAGAAGCAGGTGAGTGAGGAAGGCACAGAATCAAACACACCTCCAGTTTTGTGGAGCTTTTTCCAGAATTTTAAGTTCTGATCCATCTATGTGGTGGGAATATCATTGATCAGGATCTGCTCTTAGGGCAGAAGGAATTACAGATGGATTTTATGGAATCACAAACTGGTTTGGGTTGGAAGGGACCTTAAAGCTCATCCAGTTCCACAACCTACCATGGGCAGGGACACCTTCCACTATCCCAGATTGTTCCAACCTGGCCTTGGACACTTCCAGAGATGGGGCAGCCACAGCTTCTCTGGGAATTCCCTCCCAGCCCTTCACCAACCTCACAGGGAAGAATTCCCTCCTAGTATCTCATCTAACCTCTCTGGCAGCAGGAAGCCATTATGACTCATCCTGTCCCTCCATCCCTTGTCCCCAGTCCCTCTCCAGCTCTCCTGGAGCCCCTTTAGGCTCTGGAGGGGGCTCCAAAGTCTCTCTGGATCCTTCTCTTCTCCAGGCTGAGAGAGAATTTACCTTCCTGGGAGATCCTTGTGTGTATGTGGGCTCTGAGAGAAGCAGCAGGAGAAGCTAGGACGGGTTTGGATGCTGGAAGGAGCTGTGGGACCTTCAGCCTGAACCCACAGGGAACTGGGGAACTAAAGCTGGAAACAGTGTGAGCTCCTGGTTGTTGCACTGCTGAAAGAAGCTGATTTTATGATCTTCCCTTATTTCCTAGTGCATCTACAATTCCTGAGAGACTTCCCAATGAATGATTTGGATCAAATCTCAAGGATGCTTTAGAAGGGCAACATTTGCTGGAGGTCTGCTGCATTCTTGAGTGTTGGTTCCATATGAAACAGCTTGATCCAAAGAGAACCCCCTGGAACCACCATAGCTTCTCCGACAACTAGAGAATTCCCAGGTCTGTCCTTCCTTCTTGTTGTGCCTTGGAATCTTGGACATTGTCATTGTGCGTTTAACTGGCCAAGACATGCCCTGTCTATTCTCTTTGTTTAGTCCTGCCCTCAGTTTGGAAGGATTTTTCTTATTCCTACTCCTCTTTCAGCTATTTCTGGTTCTTAGCGTTGTGGATAAATGATACACATTTCTTCTGACACTTTCATATGTTATTTTTAAGCAGTTTTTTATGCTGCTTGCCAACATTTTCTCTTTCCCGTTCTTTGAATTTTGTATTAACCCCCCCCCATGAACAAACTGTATACAAACCACAAGGTCTTTTTTTTTTAAGTCAGGCATCATCTTAAGGGATTTGGGGCTTTTTGATCCAAAGATACTGAATTCAATTATATTTTGGTCACTATTATAGAATAACCTTTTCTTAATAACAGTTTGAACCTCGAATGCTGAGTTTGGCCACAATTGTTAAAAAATCTGCTTTTCTCATTGAAAATAATTTAATTCATGTCTCAAAATTCAGGCATTTACAGAGACTGATTTTCAACATCACTCAAACCCAGGCACTCAAGATTTTGGGTGACTCTGAGCCACCTGCCTTTTGGAAGCTGTTGGAGACAGCAAGGAGTTGGATAAGGAACTATTTGAACCTTTAGGAAGGACTAAAGCAACTCGATTTCTTGTGTTTAACAAGATATAATATATATATAAAGAAGTGAAGGACTGCAAATGAATAAACTGTACCTAAAGAAAGGGAAAACTGCCCCAATAATAATAATATAAAAAAGTAGGACAGTTGTGCTTTTATACCAGAACTTGCTGTTTCTTTTATGACATTTATTTCAAATCATGCAAACCCTGCAGAGCAGCACTAATGCCCAGTGGAGTTTTCCAACCTAAATGTCTCGTTGTCAGTGAAAGAAACAAAGATAATATAATTTGAATGCTGGATGCAACAACATAGGCTGCTCTCGAGGCTGATTCTCCTTGTTCCAAATGGGAATGATGGCTCCAAACAGACTCACCAGGACAGACAGCTGATTTGTGAGGAAATGGCCAATATCTCAGCTTTTTTCCCCATGATTTGTTTCTTCCTGGAAAGGGAGAAAAAAACCCAAAACCACAAAACAGTTGCATAAAGATGCTGCTGTTTCAAAGCGAAATTTTCAAACGGTTCTGATTTGCAAATGGCATTTCAACATTTTCATGAGAATAAAATGCTGCTGTGATGCTGGGCTTAAATATTTCATTCCAGCTCCCAGAACCAACTTAAAATCTTATTATAAGTCGTTTTGACATGAAAGTGTGTTTCTCTGTGGTGCTCATAGCTGAGACATTCCCAGCTCCAAGTGCAGCTGCAGGAGCCCCCCCTGCCCTTGGCTGATCAAAGGAAAACCACCCATGAGCCACTGCTTGTCCCCACTGCCCATTCTAGGGAAAAACGGGATCCTGAACATCCCAAGGGCTGATGCCATCCGTGGGAAACACGTGTTGCTGTTGTAGCACTACTGTAAGGAGCTGGGAGTTTAGCAAACAAAACCACAACTGCTTAAAACATGGAATTGGAACCATGGAACTGCAAAAAGACAAGCTTGGGAAACTTGTTAGAAAGGATATTGGGAATAAATGCCTGTGTTCCTCTTTTCAGCATTAGGATTCTTCAGTGTGAACTCTCCCTCTTTTATGACATGTAGTCTAGAGGGAGGAGAGTGGCACTGGTCCCAAATGAATCCTTCCTGTTCTGGGCTTCTTGTGTTCTTCCTTGCTCCATGAAAAAACTCCTCATCCTCTATAAGTGATTTTCTGACAGCAAGCCCAGACAAGGCAGATGTGACCACACTTTTTTTCCTCCTCCCATGTCTTTAAGATCCATTTTATTCTGGATTTTCCTAGGTGTGGTCTTGATCATGCTCCAAAGTGCCTTGGCAGGACCTTGTGCATCGACTAGAAAAGTTCTGAGGAGTCTCTGAAGGCATTTGGTTTGTTCACCTGGAGAAGAAGAGACTGAGGGCAGACCTCAGTGCAGGGACAACTCCCTGGGGAGGGGCAGGGACTGAGCTCTGCTCTGTGGGGACCAGGGCCAGGAGCCCAGGGAATGGGCTGGAGTTGTGTCAGGGCAGGGTCAGGGGGGATCTCAGGCCAAGGGGCTTCTTGGCCCAGAGGGTGGTTGGGCAGTGCCCAGGCTCCCCAGGGCAGTGGGCACAGCCCCAAGGCTGCCAGAGCTGCAGGAGGGGGGGGATGATCCTCTCAGGGACGGGGGGGGACTCTTGGGGATGGGCCTGTGCAGGGCCAGGAGTTGGACTGGATGGTCCTTGGGGGTCCCTTCCAACTCAGGATGCTCTGGGATTCTGTGAAATCATGCTGAAACAGAACCTCAGTCAGTGTTTGCTGCCCAATTAAACAGTTTTTTGTGTAGCCTTGGGAGAGGAAAATGCTGAAAAAGGGTCTCGGGGAACATTCATATTATGGGAAGGAAACATTTCATGGGAGATTTTCCAAAGCTCCCTGCGATTCCCATGCACAGCCATGTGTTTTGCCCTCAGATTTGGAGGATGGCTCGTGGCTGTGGGTGACTGTGCTGCGACAGCTCCCAGGATGGACGTGGGGTTACAGAGTGGGAATGTGTTGGAGAATTCCACATATGGCCCTGATGTGGGAGCAAGGAACTGTTTCCCTCTTAGAGGCCTGAGCACGTCTCTTCTGGGAATTGTGATCTCTCCTCTTTCTCAGTGTGGGTATTTAACCCCAAAATATTCATTGCTGCCCTGCTGAAGGGAGGGGGATTGCTCCCACCTGGGGAAAGAGTGGCTGGAAAATGTCCATTAGGAAAGGCCCTGGGGTGCTGTGCCAGAGCTGGACATGAGCCCAGGGGTGCCCAGGGGGGCAGGAGGCCAATGGCCCCTGGGCTGTGCCAGCCCTGGGGTGTCCCAGGGGTGCCCAGGGCAGGGACTGTCCCTGTGCTGGCACTGCTGGGGACCCTCCAGGGCTGTGTCCAGTTCTGGGCCCTCCCAGGGGAGACACTGAGGGGCTGGAGCGTGTCCAGGGAAGGGAACGGAGCTGGGGAAGGGGCTGGAGCCCCAGGAGCAGCTGAGGGAGCTGGGGGGGCTCAGCCTGGAGCAAAGGAGGCTCAGGGGGGACCTTGTGGCTCCTCCAACTCCCTGCCAGGAGGGGGGAGCTGGGGGGGGGCGGGCTCTGCTCCCAGGGAACAAGGGCCAGGAGGAGAGGGAACGGCCTCAGGCTGGGCCAGGGGAGGCTCAGGTTGGACAGGAGGAGGGATTTGTTCCTGCAAAGGGTGGCCAGGCCTTGGCAGGGGCTGCCCAGGGAGGTTTGGAGTGCCCATCCCTGGAGGTGTCCAAGGCAGGACTGGCCGTGGCACTCAGTGCTCTGGGCTGGGGGACAGGGTGGGGATGGGGCACAGCTTGGCCTTGACGACCTTGGAGGTCTTTTCCAACCTCAGTGACTCTGTGATTCCACACTTGCTGTCTCCCCCTGTGGCTCCACCCAGCCACCATCCAGCCTTCCATAGGCTCCATAAGCACCCTCATCTTGCTGAGTAGCTTAAACAGCTCTTGATGCCTGTGAGTGAGGCCCCATCCAGCACAAGGAGGGTACAAGCAAGTGGAAATCAGGGCTTATGTTTGCCACTGATAAATGTATTAGTCTTTAGAGCAGAATTTAAACTACAACCCTTTTCCAGGCACCTCAGCTCTCCGTTATTTTTCAGGCCTTGTAAGGGAATGTGATTTTGCCTTTTAACTGGAGTGTATCTTATGCTAAGCAGTGAGATTAAGCGTAGGGATCCAAAAGAAGTTGCTGAATGGCAGAATTGCCTTTATAAATAACATTAATAATTTATCCGATCCAGGGGTTTTTGGGGGAAATGAAATACCTGCCTCTGTATAAAGCCCACTGAATAGGAACACATCTCTGCTTTTATGAGGCTGGGATTAAAGAAGGGAAATGCTAAGGGGCTTATCTTCGCTTCAGTTTGCAGCCCTTCTGGCTAATGGCAAACTCAGTTAAGGAGCTCCTGTGTTTGTGCCAACTGGGGCTTTGTTCTCTTGGCTGCATTTCTTACCCCAGCACTGGAGAGAGCCGAGAGGAAGCAGTTTGTTTTCTTGACCTCAGATTACCAGACAAAAGCGAGCAGGAGTAATTTTTCTCGGAGCGTTGACTATTATGGGGTGCTTGAAGCATCTAATGGGTGGCTGCAGGGCTGGGGACCCCACGTGTGAGAGGGGCCCGGGCTGGTGGCTGAGTGGAAAGAGCATCTGTCATCTTTCTGCTAGGATGGCTGAGCCCTCCTGCACGAACAGCCCTGAAATGGCAAAACTCATCCTCCCCAAAGCCCACGAGCTGTCACTTCTCAGCTTTTCCTTTCTGCCGGTAAAAATCAATTGCTTCAAAGTTCACTGAAGGTGAAGGCAACGTTTGCTTTCCATTCAGAGCTGAGCGGGCCCTCCTTCAAGAGCAAATGCTCTCCAAAGGCAGAAGAGCAAAACTCAGCAGAAAAATTCTCTGAATAATTTGAACCAGGAGAGGAAAAAGCAATTTGCTCCCAGTTATTCCACAGACAAAAGTATGAATAAAAAAATCATGAGCTATTTACCCTGCCTGGACTGTTTGCATGAGGTTTACACTATCCCAGTTTTGCTTCACCAACCCCCAAAGACCTTTATCATCAGATCCTCGAGGCATTTAAAGAAATCATGGGGTTTGGGGGATTATTTTTTTCTTGCATGTTGGATCAGCAGGCACCAAAAGCAGAGAAAACAAAAGGGGTCCTAAATCAGAACCACACTGCTGCTTGTGTGTGCACTGACCTGGATCAGAGGCTCAGGCTCTGGCTGACCAACTCTACCAGCTCAGAGATTTTATCCAAAATACTATTACAAGCTTGGGTGCTTTGCATTCAGGTGATGAGGCTGTGGGAATTTACAATTTGCTTTAAAAAACCCTGAGACTTGTCTTTAGCTGTTGTGTTGTAAAGGGACATAAACTGTAAAGCAAGTTTATGTCACATCTGCTGCTGTCGGTGGCCCAGGTGGGCCAAAACACCCAGAATTGTGCTGCTGTGGTGAGGAGAGGGAAAGAAAGGAGGGTGAAGATCTCCTAAGCTTTATCAAAGCCCACCAAAAAGTCAGGAGATTTGAGGATTACGCCGTGTAATTACATTACCTGAAGAAAAAAGTTGCCTGTGAATTCCCTGTCTTGTGTTGCCAGCGCTTTTCAGGCATTAGTAACACACAACTTCACATTGTCTTTTCCCGAGGCACAGATGGGCTAATTTTCAGCTACCTGATAATTACACATTGTTTGAAACTATATCAAAAGCTTCCCTTCCTGCAATCCTCCAGCAGCCACTCTCACAGCTCCCAAAGTCCCTTGATTGGGGCTTGCAAGAGGCTCCATCCGTCAGTCCATCTGTCCATTCAGAGGGCTGGGAATGGAGCAGCAGAGCTTCCATGTTCCCACTCAGGTCTCACAGGCTCTTTGTACAGATTTGCAATTCCAAACTGCATGGAGTGACTTTGGGTGGAGTGACTGAAGCTCCACCAAAAGCATCTTCTTGGTTCTGAGTATCTGAGGTTAATATGGAATAATGCTGCATCAAGATGGTTCTGCTTAAACACACATGGGGATGTTGATGTCATGGGGAGATTAGGGATAAACCGACCCTGGATGTTGGAAGTCAGCACAACAAAGGTTTAGTGTCCGTTTTCCTTGGACAAAGAGCTGTTCTTGGGCAAAGCTGTGGATTTCACTGGAGAAAGGCAGCCTGGTGATGGGATGGGAGGAAGGTTGATAGCCCCTTCTCCAGAGCCACAGTGCAGGTGCAGAAACATTTCTCCCTTGATCTCACTTCTTCAGGAGTGGTTTCCCTGCCAGTTGAGCTCTGATTGGTTTTGGAGGACATCCCCCTTTTCCCCATCTCTTATTTCCCTTTCCAATGGGAAAATGCAAAAGATTTCCTCACTCAAATGTTTTCTGCTTCCCCATCATCGAGTGCCCCTGTTGCCTTATCAAAGAGGGAAATTAAATTGGGTTGACATGACTGGCTCTTGACAAACTCACATCCTTTGATTTTATTCATCCTTTTACAAGTTGCTCATTTAAGGCTATCTTCCAGCCTCTTTCGGGGAGTTGAGATTAAGATGATTAGTCAGGGTTTTTTAACTTTAAGTATCTTCTTCAAAGGGAGGTGCTTCCCTCATCTCCAGGGACCTCTACACCTTCATCACTTTGGAAGATACCACCCAGGGCTCAGTGTTCTTGGGTACATTCCATCAGATCCTCTCATTTTGAATACATTTGATATCTCCAAATGCCTTTAAACTCCTTTTCTTACTCTGGCCTTCTCCTTCAAAGCCTGTTTCATTGTTTCATCCACAATTAACCTTTTTATAATAAGGACTGAAGCAACAGAAATGGGACAAATTCCTGCTTTGAACACTCAATCCATTCATTGTCCTACACATCTTGCTCTTCTCATTTTACATCTAATTTGTTTTCAGACTCTCCTGGTTACTCCAAAACCTTGTCTGTCCATCTCAGCTTCTCTCACACTGTGAACCTGTGTTATTCCTCTCTTCTCCTTCCAGGAATTATCTATTCCAACTCTCCACACAATTTCTTTCCAGCTTCCCGGCCCTGCTGCTGTATTGCCATTTAATTATGCTTTTTATCTCCTTTCACAGAGAAGCAGTTTGCTGTTGTGCACCGTCTTTGGTCTCTTCTGGGAACTGCCAGTTCTCCTACATTTCCTTATTGCATATTTCCATCCAGGAGAGCTCCTCCAC
Organism: Serilophus lunatus; assembly: GCA_013399895.1. Classification (NCBI taxonomy): domain Eukaryota; kingdom Metazoa; phylum Chordata; class Aves; order Passeriformes; family Eurylaimidae; genus Serilophus; species Serilophus lunatus. The sequence goes on along the minus strand of VXBA01005753.1, from coordinate 534,365 downwards.
CGTGTCTCTGATCACTGTCAGATGCTCATTATTTTGTTATTTCTATTCTCTTGTCTTACTGTGCTAGTAGGAAGAGATACTCAGGTTATACAGAGCTTCTCCTATTCCCAAATCCCTTGGGATACAAGTTAAGTACTAGTCTGATAATGCTGCAAAACTAAAGGGATAACAGAAAGCTCCTGGAATCCTCCTGGCAGTGGTCCCAGGTGGGATTGATGGATATTTCTGCAGAGAGGGTGTTCCTGGGGGAAAACGTTCCACAGTTGGATCCTGTCAGGTGTCAAGAGAACAAGGCCATAAAGTAAAACAAAAGAAATCCCACCTCAACATGAGGAAGAGCTTTACTACACTGAGGGTGGCAGAGCACTGGAATAGCTGCTGAGGGAGGTCATGGAGACATTCCAAAGGCCCCTGGACACATTCCTGTGTCACCTGATCCAGCTGACCTGCCTTGGAAGAGGGTTGGACTGGATGATCCTCAGAGGTCCCTCCCAACCCTAACAATTGCATGGTTCTGTGAATTGGCCAATTGGTCCAGGTTGGACTATATTTGGGAAATGGGGCTCTGCAGCAGGACCCCTCTGACATCTTCTGCATTAATTCCTGATGTTCTCCTTGCACATGGAGGTGGGATAAAACCCAAGCTCTGCTCATGCCTTGGCTCATCAGGTGACATTCATATCCTTGGCTCAAGAGGATCATGGTGTTCCCACCTCCATATCCCTGTTTTTGGAGGTCCCTGGCTTCACCCTCCATGCAGCAGCACCACTCACACACTGTGACATTACTAAAAACCTTCTCGTGCCTCCTGTGGCCACTTGGAGTGAAAAACCACTGGAAAGGCAGCTCCCAAGGGCAGGAGTTTCAGGGTCCTTGCTCAGATCCCGAACATTTCCGAGTGCAATTTCATTTCAGGTTTTACAAACTCTCTTCCACTCGCCTCCAGTAATGAAGCAGTGAGATAAAAGACGGGGCCACAGAAGGTTGTTAAAAAATTACTTGCAAATTAATGTGAGGACAAAGTGTATGAGTTAATATCGTATAAAGACCCTTGAAATCGGCATCCATACGTGCACCCTCTGAGCGCTGACATTCCCAGGCACAACTACACTGGTAAACTGAGCCCAAGGGGCTTGATTAACAGGAAATTTTCAGAATGCCAATTAGAGCAAAGTTTACCGAACAAATTGTTTGCACTTGTACCCTGGAACCATCATGAATTTTAATTCAGCGTGGATTTATGTGGCTGAAACAATAATTAAAGATACATGAACGCCTCACGTTCAGGAGACTCCCCCAGGGTTGTGCTGGAGTTTTGGGTGGGGAAGGGGGTGAAGAGGCTGTTTCTGCTCTCACTTGGGGGGACATGGGGCTTTTCCCTGTGGAAATAAGCAGCTTCCTGAGTACTGAGCTCAACGGATTTGTGCAGTGTTTAGTCTTTGATTTCTTTTTTCTCTCTTTTTCCTTCTTCTTTTATGTAACCTGACAAAGAATGATACAGGGGATGTTTCCTCAGTGCCTTCCCCTTTTGGAGGCTCTGAGATGTTAAATCAGCTCCTTGGGTCTTCCAAGGCTGGAGCCTGCATCCCAGGGTGGGACACAAGGATCTCTTTTCTCTTATCCCTGCTTGGCCAGTCCCAGGTTTGGATGTGATGGAAAGGCCTTGGATGCCACAATAACACAAGGAGAGGAGGAAAAGGTGGTGCTACCACACGGCATCAGGGAGATGCCCCAAGCGAGCAGCATGATGTATATGGATGTCTTCATTTGAATTCCTCTTTCCCTCTCCTTGTGCTGGTAAATAAGTTACACATATTTTTAGAAAGAGTTCTTTTCTGTCACTGCACTTTTAAATGTCAAGCTCCTGGAGAGGAAGCTTCAAGATAGTTTAAGGTCAGTCAAGCTTCAAGGAAGAAATACACAGGTGGGGAAGAGCAGCAGTGGCTCTAGCCTAAACTCTGGCTGTGCTCCAGCCTTAGCCCTGGCTGTGGTCTAAATGCTGGGCAAGCAGGAGTGTCCCTCTTGGAAGTGACATTGCTCTCCCTGTGCCTCAGTTCTGGAAAAAACTAAAAACTTTGACAAAAAAACAGTGGATGAGAATGATGTGTTGTGTTAGTTGAGGAGCACTGATGAATAATGCATCCACCCAAAGGTCAGTTTACAGATGATTAATTAACCTTAAGAGAGGTTGTCCTCATTGGCAACATCCGTTGTCCTAAACAGCTTCATCATGTCTGCACAGGAGATTTAAAACACAATTATTTGGGAAAAAGTATTGAGGATTCCTGGAGAAAACAGTGGGGAGATGGGCCAACACCAGGCACAGGGGACCACAACATGTCCCCAGGCTCTGCTGGGCCACTGCAGTGTGAGACAGGCTCAGGCATTGCTTGACCTGCTAAAATGTGGCTGGGAAGGTGCCAAAATTGCCCCTTTACTGTGATAAACAGCTCGGCATTGTTTTCCTGCTTTGATGTGGGAATTCAGAGGGAGCTGCTCACGGAGCCTCCTGCTGTGATGAGCCATGGGATTTTTTCCTGGGCAAACAGGCCTTTAATCCCAGGGCTTTCTGCATTTGTTATCAGCCATTTCTCATGTGCATTTATTAATAAAGTGCTCCTTAAAAGCTCTTCCACTGTATGGAGTCATTTCTGATGGGTACTTGGATGCCTCCAGCTAAAGCTCATCCTCAGCAGCTCCTGAGAAACTGTGGATCATGGAGACCTGGGTTGGTCCCCCACTTAAACTCTCTGCTCCACATTTCTGGCTTCAAGAGACCCCCACGTCCAAGCAGGGTCACTTGTGATGATTTATTGTAGCTTTTAAATCAATGGTTTATTTTCTTTTGGCAGAGCCTAATGGCTGGGCCCCCTCAGTACCTCCACAGGACAACCTTGTCTACATCAGAAGGCTGCTGTTCCTCCAGCTCCTTTTTCCTATCCACTCCTTGCCGTCCAAAATTAAGCAGGACACACAGCTCACCAGGGTCTTCTTGCATGCAATTTGCCCCTTTCCCCAACACAGCTCCTACATTGCATCAAGTTGATTTCCTCTTACCCTTTTTTAATCAATAAAATGGCAGCACATTCATACCTGAGTGTCCCATGTCCTGAAGTGTGTGAGGTTTTTCAAGAGTTTCAACTCAACTTCACAATTTCCAAGAGCAGAAGGATTAACCCCAGCAGAGAAACAGAGAATCTCTGGAGAAAAAACCACAAACAAACAAACATGAAAAATACACATTGGAAGACATTTTCCCTTTGTTTTTTGAATCCCCAAAGGGCCATGGGATGTCTGAAGTGCTGCTTTGGTGGGGTGTGAAGCCTAAACTGAGTTTAGTGACCCAGACCGGTCATTTTGGGTTCAAACTGAAGAGGGAAATTTAAGTTGGATATAAGGAAGAAATTCTTCCCTGTGAGGGTGGGGAGGCCCTGGCACAGGTTGCCCAAAGAAGCTGTGGCTGCCCCATCCCTGGAAGTGTCCAAGGCCAGGTTGGAGCCACCTGGGACAGTGGGAGGTGTCCCTGCCCATGGCAAGGGATGGAGTGAGATGGGTTTTAAGGTCCCTTCCAACCCAAACCATTCTGGGATTCTATGAAGTTTCAAGGGATTTATTTCTTAAAAATGGTATTTTTGAACCCAAATCACCAGATTTTCACTTTTATTTACTCATGCTTCCCAGTCAGAGGCAGAACTCATCATTTCCCTGGTTCAACATCAGTTCCCTTGTACAGCTTCAAGATTATTAATAAAATTAGGGGCACAGTGACCCTGCAACTAATTTGCTGGTATTCTATTGGACTTTTGGTGATTTAACTCAGAGCAACCCCCTGAATGTCCAAAATGACCCTTCATCTCTAAAATCCTGAATAAAAGCTTCTGCACCCCCCTCTCCCTGCTCTGAGCCAACAAACTAAAACATCCCGAAACGTCCTCTGGAGTTACAAGGACAATAAACTTCTGCAGCAGAGACAAACCCCAGGAACACAAGATGCTTTTGGAAACACTCTTTTTTTTTGCTTTTCACAGCTTAAAAAATGAGTTTGATGCCAAAGGGAAAACAAAGGAGGGGAGTTGGTAGAATGGATCCACCTAAGGATATAAGGGTGTTTAGTGACCCAGACCGGTCATTTTGGGTTCACACTGAAAGAGGGAAATTTAGGTTGGATATAAGGAAGAAATTCTTGGCTGTGAGGGTGGGCAGGCCCTGGCACAGGGTGCCCAGAGAAGCTGTGGCTGCCCCATCCCTGGAAGTGTGCAAGGCCAGGTTGGAGCAACCTGTGCTAGTGGAAGATGCCCCTGCTCATGGAATCAGATGATCTTTGAGGTCCCTTCCAACACAAACTAGTCTGGGATTCCCTGATTCTGTACGAACATCTGTGGGCCTGGATGCTGATGGATCCCATGGACCCTCTGGATTCAACCCAGCCCATGCAAAGCTTGATGTCACCACTGAGCTGGTGGACCACCAAGAATTTCCCACCTGTCTGCTGCTCTCCCACATCTCCTGGCTGCCACATCCATGCAAAATCCCTTCTGACCTGCTGGAATTGGGAGCAGGGGGCTGATGGAGACCATCCAAGAGGAAACAGCACCCACTGTGTCTGCTCTGCCTGGAGCTTCTGCAGCTCAGGCATCTCCTGGGGCTACAGCTTTAATACACATATTTATGCATTTTAATGGAGTTTTTTTAGAAGCATGAAAATGATTTACAACATTTCATATTGCGTTTTTTTTAATCCTTTAAAATTCAAACAAATCTTTTCCCCGCTCTGCCCAATTTTCAGGCCTCTCTTTTGTTCAGCTCTTGCAGAAAAATATGGATGGAAGAAACCCCTAAAATCCCCAACCAGTGGAAACAAAATTGGTATTTTTCCAAGTTAAGTACTATAACAGAGCGAACATACATGTTTAATTTGAAATTGTTGGTTCCAAATGGATTTTTGTTTAAAAAAAGCTTTCCTCGAGCAAGTCAATATTTGTAATCAAATTGAAATTTCCTCTGGGAATTATTTATTTTCATGAGGTCTAATTTTTGCAAGAAAAAATTCTATGCAGGAAGGTTTTAAGTCTCTTTAAGCCAGCTTTAGGAATCTGGGTGATGGGAGAGGGCTGGGAAATCCCACTCAGGCTCCAGCCCACTTGTCTTTGATGAGGGTGAGCTGATGAAAGAGTTTAAACTGACTCTTGTCTGAAGAGGGAAAAAAGTGAGTGGAAAGGAGGAGGAGAAGCTGGAAAGGAGGAAGGGTTTAACAGCAACTTCCCCCTGTTCCTCCTCTTAGATTTCTGGAAAAGGCAGCAGCGTGGCCTGGGATTCACCTTGGCAATGTTGGACATCAAAGTGAGGGACCAGATGGTTTGGGGTTCCCACAGAGCCAGAGGGGACATGCAGCACTTTGGGGAGATCTGGGGCTCCCCTGCCCTTACCTGACACCTGCTGCAGGGAGAGGAGGGTTGAGCCTCAAATAGGCAAGAGAAGGGTGCCAGGCCCATGCCCACCACAGCCCAAGGAATTTTGTCCACGTTCCCCAACCTGCTGGTGATTTACAGGTCACAGAATCCCAGAACATGCAGAGCTGGAAGGGCCCCCCAAGGACCATCCATCCAACTCCTGGCCCTGCACAGGCCCATCCCCAAGAGTCCCCCCTGTCCCCAGAGGATCATCCCGCCCCTCCGGCAGCTCTGGCAGCCTTGGGGCTGTGCCCACTGCCCTGGGGAGCCTGGGCACTGCCCAACCCCCCTCTGGGCCAAGAAGCCCCTTGGCCTGAGATCCCCCCTGACCCTGCCCTGACACAACTCCAGCCCATTCCCTGGGCTCCTGGCCCTGGTCCCCACAGAGCAGAGCTCAGTCCCTGCCCCTCCTCTGCCCCTCCCCAGGGAGTTGTCCCTGCACTGAGGTCTGCCCTCAGTCTCCTCTTCTCCAGCTCAACACACCAAGTGCCCTCAGCTGCTCCTCACACCTTCCCCTCCAGGCCCTTCCCCATCCTCACATCCTTCACATCCTTGGGACACTCTCTGAAGGTGGAGCAGGAGCTCTCCTGGAGGTCCTGCAGCCCGTCCATGGCATCACAGCACAGTCCCTGAGGAGGGATAGGCACTTTATATTGCTGTTCATGCCACAACCTAAAGATATTTTTCCTGCTGAATTTATGTCCATTTTAGAGCAACAGTTGGGGTTAATGATGTGCATAATTTACATTATCATGCCTTTTATTTTTGTGTCATGATTAATTGCCTACCTTCATGTTTCTTTTTATTGTGATGCTCTGGGAACACGATGGAGTGGTAGGAAAACAGAAGCAGTGTTGCAGTGTTAGTGTGGAGCACAGAGCCAGCAGAGCCAGGGCACAGCCACCACAGGAACACAGATCTGTGGCACACTGGCAGGTCCAAGGCAGCTTCCAACCTGCAGCTTTCTTGGAAAGGAAGATAAGGTCATTCAGGTGTTATTTTCTCTCTGAGAAAGAGCCAGATCTCCCATAAAACACCCAACTCACTGCTCCCCAGCCTCCACCCAGGGATGGGGATTTTTGAGTGACCTTCTCCAAAGGCAGAGGATTTTCCTCCTTGTCTCCATACTGGATTCTAAAGACAGTGATGGAGATCCACTGGCTCTAGTTTCATTGTAGCTGGAGTAAGGACTCTCCACGTTGTAGTGCCTCCTGGGGCATCTTAGGTGGCCTCTCAAGGCTTTGGAGACAAACCCTGATTATTTTCCAGCTCAAACTGTTAATTATTCTTCAGAATATTGCTGTTTTACCCTCTTTTCTAATGGATTAATGTGAACTGAACACCAAAAATTCTCCTTATTCACAGTTCTCTCTCATGATTTTGTTGCTCTGCCCAAACACATCCATACCTGGACTCTGATACACACAGGAAAAGACCCTGCTGAGAACATTTAGGGACTGGGAGGAGAATTATCAGAATAATTGAAGTGATTAATTTGAAGTTGTTGGAAACCTTTTTAAAAGAAGCCCTAAATATGTTCCAAAAAGCCAGGCTGATTGCAGAAACAACAAAGAAATGCACCTTGATGAGATGAGAGGTGGAAGAAGCAATAAAAGCCAATAAAACAACCTATATAAGAAATGGGATAAGAGCAAACTGGCAGCAACGACCATCAGTCACAAATCAAGGGATGCAAACGGGGCATGACAATAACCTGGGTCATTAAATGAGCCTTAATGGACATGGAGAGGTGGTTCCCAGTCCAGGTTTTTGGGACCCCAGGTGTGCTGGAAGCCCTGTGAGGAAGGAGCACAGCAGGGCTGTGTTGGTTGTTTGAAATAGAGAATTCCTGTCGTGTTCTGGACAAGGCTGAACATTCACCTCCTGCCCACCAGATAAAAGTTTTTTTAAATAAATCTGAAATCCAACACTTGGAGATCATCCTCTGCTGGTGGAAACACAAAAAAAAAATCTTCTTTTCTTGGTTTCTGATCCACCTGTTTGAGCTCTGCTATTGCTCTTAAGGACATGGAGAGAAGACCTTGTAGGGTTTTCCTGCCATCCAGAGGATTCATTTCACAGGCAGGATGCAAACCTGATGTGTTCAGCATGCTCAGGTTGGAATTACTGCCCACAGGCAGATGGTTTGGAACAACTCCAGCCTTTCCCAGGGCAGGAAACACTCTGTGCACATCCAAGCCCATTTCAGGTGCTGGAAGGCACACCAATACTAAAAACCCCAAAGCCCAATCCCTCCTCCAGGTTCCTGTGAGCTTTGGCTGTACATCCGTGACCAGCCAGGTGCCTTGGAAGGCAGTGGTGGGACAGATTCCTGCTGGGAGCTCAGGGGTCTGCCCACAAAGTGGAGTTTGTCTGCTGCTTTCAAATAGCTTTGCTCCATCTGAGCTTGGATTCAGGTTCTCCAGCCTGGAAGCCAGAGGTGCTGGAAAATGCTTCATGTCAGAGCTTGAGTCAGGTCAGGGGCTGCTGTTTGCCACCCTTGGTGCTAAAGATCTCTTTCCACACACCCAGGGGGGTCCTTTGGCTGCTGTTGGCATTGGCACAGAAATTGAGAGGGCATTTACTTCCAGGAGGAGATGCAAACACAGGGAACAGCCAATTGGCCCAGATCCAATAAACTCTGACCCCTGATGAACTGGAGCCTTAATACTTTCAAACAACTCTGCTCAATATTGGCAATGTTTACCTTCCAGTTTACCTTGGAGCCAGTGGGGGCTGAAGGAGCAATGAAACCAAAAGCTCCCAGAGATGCTTCATTCCCATCATTTTGTGACTAATTCCCAGCAGCAAATCCCGCAGAGTCCCTCAGCCTGAACTCTTCCCTAAGGCTGAGCACAAAACCCCAAAGCTGGGGGTTATTGGAGTACCTGACCTCCTCAGTTACAGAAAATACAGAGTGAGACAGAACAGGAACATTCTTCTCTGGCCGGAAGATCCTTTCTCTCAGGTTGGTTTTCGATTTGCAACCCCCCTGGGTACCCACACGGCCTCACTGGCTCCCAGAAAAATCCCCTTTTTTGCCTTTGGAGCAGGGAACAAACTCCAGGTCAGAGATAATGGGAAACCTTTGGGAAAAAAAATAATCTGAGTTTGATTTTAGTCACAAGAAAGAAATGGAAGTTTATCTGTAGTTCCCACCTTTTAATCCAATGATTTTTGTCAGCATCTTATTACCTTGTTCTCTGGATTACTCCAAGCTTTTTGGAACCAGTCTAAAACACAGGAAAACCCATTAAAATGGATTTCTTGTATTGCTCTTTACCTGTCCTAACTTTAGTCTCTTCAGTGTTAAACTCTGACTACAGTAAATTCACCCTTTTCCCTTCTTTTCCCCAGCTAGGTTTTTCCTACAGTTTTAGGATATATACCTCTTATTGCCCTCCAGTGTCCTGGAGTCACTGGGAACTGGAACTCTTGAGAATGGGTCTATAAAGTTCCTTCTGCCTCTATCCCAGGAAAAAACCAGGCAATTCCAGACAGGCAACTTCTCCCTGGCTACCCCTGCACCTCAAGCTCATGGACTGTGAGATTTGCTGGAGGTTACACTGGACTAAAGCTCCTTCTGCCAAAATCCGAGCCTCTGTGGAGAGCTCCTCTTGCCATGAGGTTTATCCAGAGCTGTGGCAGAAGCTGAATTTCCCATCCCTCTTCCACAGCTGGAGATCTCCTTCATGTGGGTACAACATGGTCACACAAATGGGAAGCACAGCTGGAGGTGTTTTGGGCTGTGTTGTTTTCTTTTCCAAAAAAAAAATGGAATCAGATGACCCAGCAGCTACAACAATCACTGCCAAACCCCTCAAAAACCTTTCAACAACTCACTTTTTAAGGCATTTAGACTTTTGTAGCCTACTTTTAAGAGGAATTAGGACACTGAATGAGGCTGGACGTGGCAGCAGCTTATAGGGAGCTATATTTTAGCTCTGCTTTCACTCTTAAGGACACAGAAAGAAGCTCTTGTAGGGGTTTTGTGTCTTGCAACATCACTAGGAGGACCTTCATCCCTGGAAGTTTCCAGTTGCTCTAGTTGGAGCAAGCTGGGATAGTGGAAGGTGTCCCTGCCCATGGCTGGGGGTGGACTGAGATGATCTTCCAACCCAAACCATTCCATGATGATTCTATGGATGATACACCAGGCACCTGCCCCCATACTGCCACAATATCCCTAAAACATAGTGAGGACCAGGTGAAAACACATATCCTTGGTACAATTTGACCCCTTGACTGCAATAAAAGCTTTGGATGACCAAGAATCCTTTTCTGCCTGTTTTTTCAGGCATTCCAGTTGTCAAACAGGAGTAGTTTAGGATGCACCAGCCCTGCACATTTTTTTCTATAGCTGCCAGGGTGCTTGGGAACATCCTTACCCCTGCTTCCCTGCTTCCCTGGCAGCACATCTGTGTCTGCAGGTCTTTGGGAGCTGCCTCACTGGCACAGCTGGAGTTAATGGTGGCTGCTGGGAGCAGGAAGAGGGATTGTGTTCATATATATGCATATATAAAAATAAGTATTTTTAAACCCAGGGAATTCTTGCTGCCTCCCTGGGATTCAGCTCCCAGATGCTGCCAGGGCTGAGTGGGTTTTGGGATGCAGAGCAAGGAGAGGGGCTGGGAAAGCAGCAGTGCCAGGGCTTGTGGCCAAGGGTCGTGTATCACTGCAACACCCAGTGATCCACAGGGATGAGTCTTTTCCATGCGTGGGCTCCTTGAGTCACACCCAGCTGGAGAATCACCCCGGGGGGATCCAAAGCCTCTGAGTGGGATTGGTCCCTCATAGGTCATTGTCACTGTGCTGCTCAGCCTGGGGGTCTCACTCCAGGGCCCTCTGTCCTCATCCAGCCCCACACAACCCAGCCCAGCCCTGTCCCAGTGCCAGGGCTGTGTCCCAAAGAGGTTTCCTGTATCCTGACAGCATCAAGAGGGAGATATCCTAAAACTGTAGGAACACCTTGCTGAGGAAAAGAAAGGCAAAGGGGTGAATTTACTGTAGTCAGAGTTAACAGAGAAGGGACCAGAGTTAGGAGAGGTATATAGAAATACAAGAAATCCATTTTTTAATGGATTTGCCTGGTTCCAGTAATCCCCCTGACTGGACATGGGGCATTACACGTCCTTGCTTGCTTGTTTTAGCTGAGGAGCTGAAAGGAGCCACCCACGAGTCACGTGGCAGGACTTAAAATGCCCTAAAGCCAGAGGGGTCCATGTGCTGCCCCCACCTCTTCCCACTTCCTGTGGGGTTCCCAGTGAGCTGGAGAAAGGAAAGAGCTGAGTCATCTCCCTCAAACCAGCATCACCCCTCTGAGTACCAGCACCACGGGCTGGGGCAGCACAGCTCCTCCAGCTCCTCTTGCCAACAGCTCCTGGTTCCAGCAGCCCCTCAAATCCAGGTATGTGGAAAAACCTGAGATGACAGAGAGCTCTCTTATTCCTGCTGGAATCAGAACCTTTGGAATTCAATTAACAAGCTCCCTGCTGCACCCATCAAGGCAAACAGGCCAACGAGCCAGCAGGACCTTGTGAGGACAAAATAAATAGCTCAGCATCCAAGGGGAGCCTGTCCTTCCACACCCTCTTCAAGTGTTGCCGCCCTGGTGGGAATTTCAGAGCCCTGTTCTCCCTGATTACCCTTTCCAGCTGGAGAACATGACTCTGCCCAAGCAGTGCCAGGGAAAAGCACCATCCCTGGAATGACCACAGTGCCTTGGGGCTGAACCTCCTGGAGGGTGTAAACCCCCTGCCAACTCTGCTGTCCCTGGGTGCTGCATGTGGACAGGCCTGGAATGGGTTCCAAGCAGGGATCTGTGGGCTGAGGGACTCACTGGTGATGGTGAGGAACAGCCTGTGCCGCCAGGGCTGGATAACTTGGGATTTTTATTGGTTTTTATGGTTTTATCTACAAGCTCAGCCAGGCTGGAAATGGAGAAGCTGAGCTGAGCTGAGCTGTTCTCCTATCGGTGGAGAAGGGTTTGAAAAAGGGCTTTACATTGGGGGAGACACTGCAAATCTCCTTCCTGGGACAAGTTTTAGGACAGAGGAGTGGAATGTTGGAGGGACACTGTGCCTGCTAGAAAAGCACTGGGATGTGACACTACAGGTTACTGAGGATGGAGATCTCTCACAAAGGTCCCCAAACACCTTCTGCACCACCAAATGTGCCTCTGCCTCCAGAGCTTTGTGTGTGCTGCAGCTTGCAAGGAGAAGCTGCAATAAAGATAAACAACTCTTTTATAGACACTGAGGATCATCCTGGGAAATCAGTTTTCTCCTTGGGGATCACACGAAGCACACGGCTCTGTGCATTCCTTACCCAACCCCCAGCCAGTGGCATCTCCATGACTTGCTGGAGGAGCAGCAATCCCTCAAAACTGATCCATCCCCTCCAGCTCTGGGGACCCACAGCCCGTCCTACAGCTGGTGCAGCCACACTTGGGGCTCAGGGCTCCAGCCCAGGCTGCTGGAGATGAAATCACTTCAGGAATGACACTGAGGGGCTGGAGCGTGTCCAGGGAAGGGAACGGAGCTGGGGAAGGGGCTGGAGCCCCAGGAGCAGCTGAGGGAGCTGGGGGGGCTCAGCCTGGAGCAAAGGAGGCTCAGGGGGGACCTTGTGGCTCCTCCAACTCCCTGCCAGGAGGGGGGAGCTGGGGGGGGTCGGGCTCTGCTCCCAGGGAACAAGGGCCAGGAGGAGAGGGAACGGCCTCAGGCTGGGCCAGGGGAGGCTCAGGTTGGACAGGAGGAGGGATTTGTTCCTGCAAAGGGTGGCCAGGCCTTGGCAGGGGCTGCCCAGGGAGGTTTGGAGTGCCCATCCCTGGAGGTGTCCAAGGCAGGACTGGCCGTGGCACTCAGTGCTCTGGGCTGGGGGACAGGGTGGGGATGGGGCACAGCTTGGACTGGATGGGCTGGGAGGGCTTTTCCAACCTCAGTGATTCCTGTGAAATGTATCCTCCCCTCCTCTCCTGGCTTCAGCTCAGGAAAACTCTTTCCCCTGCTATGAACAATATTTTGACTCAGCAAATTCTCCTCCAAATGAAAATATGATATGGCAAAGAAAGGAAAAAACCCCTCTAATGTTTGTGCTGTATCAAGGTGAATGATGTCACGTGCCCAGGCTCCCTTGGAAAGCTCAGAGTTGCCAAAAGATGGTGAATGTCTTCAGCAGTGAGTGAGTGACGAGTGAGTGAGTGAGTGAGTGAGTGAGTGAGTGAGTGATGAGTGAGTGAGTGAAAAGATGCTAAAACCAAGAGAGACTTCCCAGAGTCATAGAGTGCTCTGAGCTGGAAGGGACCCACAAAGATCAAGTCAAACTCTTCAATGAATGGCCCCTGCAGGGATTGACCCTACAACCTTGGCATTATTGGCACCATGCTCTGACCAACTGGGCTCATCTCAGGGTTAACCTTCCAGCCAGTGCTTCTGTGGGTGCCTTTCCTTTGAGAAGCTTTGATTTGAAGGCCCTGGGGACCTGATCATGGTGCTTGTGGCCGCTTGAGATTGATGTGTGAACCTCAACATCCCATCTGTGCTTCATCAGGTCTCCTGGCCCAGCACTGTGTGCCAAAGCTTTGATGTCAGCGTGTACATTCCTGCTCCAATCCCTCCGTGCCTCACCCAGGATGAACTTGCAGCTGGGTCTGGGTTCACTTTTACTTAAAACTCCAGAGCAGATGTAGCCAAGAGCCTGCTGGGTCTGTATCACCTGAATTAGGAACCTCACCAGCTCCTGAGGGCTTAAAGCTCCCAACTGCCCTCCTGCAGCCTTGGCTTTGCCCTGGGAATGTTTGATGTGCCTGCAGCCATTCCCACTGGCACATGGTGTTCCCAGGACACTGCTGAGCAAGGCCCAGCTGGAATACAGGGCAGGCAATGCCAGCTGTTCCAGGTACAGATGCCAGCGGGGGTTAATCCCTTCCCCAGCAGTGCAGGGACCTTTCCAGGCCAGTTCACTGCACACTTAGGCTGAGATTAGGCAAGACTTAAATAACAGGCTGCTTCTGCCAGTTGGATTCCAACTGGTCACATTGGAGGTTGGCATGGGAAGGTCCCACCCTGTTTGGACAGAAACAAAGCAGCAACAAAATGTTCTTTTTCACCCAGATAACCTTCAAAAAAAAGCAAAGTCCTGGCAGGGAATTATCCACCCTCTCCTGTAGCAAAGCCTTCCCAGCCCGGCCAAAGGAAAAAGGGATCTGCTACAAGGAAGGACAACAATTGAGGAATCCCACCTGGATCAGAGTGTCCAGCTCTGGGTCCAAGCATGAGGAGGATGTGGAGCTGCTGGAGCAAGTCCAGAGG